>CAUYQU010078706.1:0-60920 GCA_963574635.1 Cheracebus regulus
TTTCATGTGGTTAATATCCCAAAAAAAAAAAAAAAAAAAAAAAAAAAAAAAAAAAAAAAAAAAAAAAGATAGTGGTGATGGTTACACAACATTGTGAATATATTTAATGCCACTGAATTATAAATTTACCAATAGTTAAAATAATAAATATGGAGGCCAGGCACAGTGGCTCATGCCTATAGTCCCAGTACTGCCGGAGGCTGAGGCAGGTGGAGCACCTGAAGTCAGAAGTTTGAGACCAGCCTGGCCAATGTGATCAAACCCTGTCTCTACTAGAAATACAAAAATTAGCTGGGCATGGTGGCGCATGCCTGTAATCCCAACTACTTGGGAGGCTGAGGCAGGAGAATCACTCGAACTCAGGAGGCAGAGGTTGCAGTGAGCTGAGACAGAGCAACACTCTGCCTCAAAAAAATAAAATAATAATAAATATTATGTTATAAATACTTTACCACAATTTTTTAAGAAAGAAAAAAGGGGAAAAACAAGGGTATTTTTACTTCGTTATATGGAGTCTAATGAGCATTAGTATGAAGCAGCATGAAAAAGCTTACGCTATGCCAGTCTATGACTGCATACTGAGATGTTAGGTTTCAGGTCTTTTCTGGGTAGTGACAGTTGTGGTTTGTTTGTTTAAGAGATGGGGGCTCATTATATTGCCAAGGCTGGCCTCAAACTCTTTGGCTCAAATGATACCCCCGCACCACCTTAGCCTTCCAAATTGCTGGGACTATAGGTGCAACATCACTGTGCTGGCTGACACTTCTGTTTTTACACTGAAGAAGGTAGTTCTCTTCTCAGTAAAAGGCACCACTGTTCACTCAGCTGCACAGGCCAAAAATCTTGGAGTCATACTTACCTCTTCTCTTTCTCTAACATCTCACACTGCGTCATCAGCAAATCCTGACAGGTACACCTGAAAAATATATCTAGACTCCAACTACTCCTCGTCCCCTTCATACTGTCGCCCTCATCTGAGCTACTGTCACTTGTCTCCTGGGCCACTCCAAGAGCTAGCAGCTTTCCTGTTTCCCTTTACCCTCCTACAACCTATTCTTCATTCAGGTGCCAGAGTCATCCTTCTAAAACATGTCTGATTACATTGTTCTTGTGTTCAACACTTCGATGGCATTTCATCACACTTAGAGTAAAAGTTCAATTTCTCATCAGGACTTCACCAAGGTCCTGCTAACCGCTGGCAACCTCCTGGATCTCATTTGCTGCACTCTTTATCTAGCTCACACCACCTTGAACATGCCATCCTCTTTGCTGATTAATGGGTGCAGTTTTTGCTGTGTGTCCTTACACACACCAAGCAAGTGCTTGCCTCAGCATCTAGCCCCTCAGGCTTACTCTTATGTTCTCATTTAGGTCTGTTCAAATATCCTTCCTCAAGAAGGCATTCCTAACAAACTACTCCAAAGAAAATGAAATACTTGGCTGAGCACAGTGACTCATGTCTGTAATCCCAGCACTTTGGGAGGTTGAGGTGAGTGGATAATCAAGACCAGCCTGGCCAACATGGTGGAACCCTGTCAATACAAAAATACATAAATTAGCTGGGCATGATGGCAGGTGCCTGTAATCCCAGCTACTAGGTAGGCTGAGGTGGGAGAATCACTTGAACTCGGAAGACGGAGGTTGCAGTGAGCCAAGATCACGCCATTGCACTCCAGCCTGGGTGACAGCCTGTCTAAAAAAAAAAAAGAAAGAAAGAAAATGAAATACATATAAATCTAACAAAACTTATAAAGGATCTTTATGATGAAAATTATAAAATGGTGATGAAAGAAATCAAAGGCAACCTAAATCCTTGGAGAGGCATACTACGTTCATGAATCAAAAGATCTAACATAGCCAGGATGTTGCTTTTCCCTAAGTTGATTCTCTAAGCCTCTAGGTTTAACAAAATTCCTATCAAAATCTCAAGTTTTGAGAAAGAAAGAAAACAAATTTCTCTGTAGGCATAGACAAGCTTTTTCCAAAATTAATATGGAAAGTGAAAGGCCTTACTAAATTTTTGAAAAAGATTAAAGTGGGAGGAATCACTGCCTGATATTAAGGCTGATTACATAGTTACAGTAATCAAGACAATGTGGTACTGGTTGAAGGATAGACACATACATCAATGTAGCAGAACAGAGAACCCAGAAACATGCCCACATATATGGCCAATTAGTTTTTGACAAAGTAGCAAAACCAGTTCAATGGTGGAAGAGGAATTTTTCAATAAATGGTGCTAGAGCTATTAGATATCCATAGGCAAAAAAATTAAAATAAAACTCTACTATGTAAACCTCATTCGCCTTAAACAAAAATTAACTCAAAACAAGTCATGTACTTAAATGTAAATATAAAACTATAAAACTTCTAGAAAACACATAGAAAATCTTCAGGACTCATACCAGGCAGAGTTCTTAGACTTGATACCAAAAGCACACCCCAGAGCCAAGCGCAGGGATGCACATGTGTAGTCCCAGCTACTCAGAAGGCTGAAGCAGAAGAATTACTTGAGCTCAGGAGTTCAAGGCTGCAGTGCACTATGATTGCAGCTGTGAACAGCCACTGCACTCCAGCCTGGGCAACATTTCTAAAAAAATTAAAAAGTAAAATAAAAAATAAAAAGCAAAACCAGAAGAGGAAAAATGGACAGATTGGATCTCATCAGAATTTAAAACTTTTGCTCTGCAAAAGACACTGTTAAAAGAATAAAAGATAAATTAAATCCTGGGAGAAGATATTTGTAAATTGCATGCCTAACTAAAGCCTTGTATCTAGAACATGCAATGAACTTGAAAACAGTACTTAAAAAAACAAACAATCCAATTAGAAGAGGTGCAGAAGACATGTAGAGGCATTTTACCAAAGAGAATATGTAGGTCGCAAATAGACACATGAAAAGATGTTCAACATCATTAGCCATTAGAGAAATGCAAATTAAACCACAATGAGATATGACCACATGCTGATCAAAATGACTAAAATAAAAAATAGTGACAAACACCAAATCCTGGCAAGACTGCAGAGAAACTGAGTCACTCGTACAGTGCTGGGGAGCATAAAATGATACAGCCACTCTGGAAAATAATTTGCTAGTTTCTGGAAAAAACATATATACCATACGACCCAGCAGTCACATTCCTGGGCATCTCTCCAAGAGAAATGAGGACTTATTTTCACGCAAGAACTTGTACACAAATGGTCATGGCCATTTTATTTGTAATAGCTCAAAACTGGAAACCGACTAAATCTCCTTTAATGGGTGAGTGGTTAAATGAACTGTAGTTTATCCAAACCATGAAATAATACTCAGAAATAAAAAGGAACAAACTATGGATACATGCAACAACTTGGATGGAGCTCAAAGAAATGCTCAGTGAAAAAAGCTGATCTCAAAAGAATAACTAGTGAATGATTCAATTTCTGTAACATTCGTGAAATAACATAATTATAGGGATGGGGAACAGATTGCTGGTTGCAGAGGTTAGTGATGGTGCGGAGGAATGGGTGTGGCTATGAAGGGTTAACACCAGTGTGTCTTGTGATGATGGCACAGTTCAGTATGCTTTTGTAACAGTTTCATGGAGATATAATTCACATGCACAGTTGAGTATACCTTGATTGTAGTGGTAATTGCACAAAGCTACATATGATACAATTACATAGAGCCATGCACACATATGCAAATAAGTGCATGTATTAGTGAAATCCAAATAAGTTCTATACATTGTACCAGTGTCAATTCCTTGGTTCTGCTAATGCATTGTACTGTAATCATATAAGATTCAACAATGGGGGAGGCTGGGGGAAAACGCATAGGACTTCCCTGTGCATTCCTCTGCAACCTCCTGTGAGTCTGTAATTATTTCAAGAACAAAAAAATTAAAGTTATTTAAAAAAATGCCTTGTAGTCCCAGCACCTCATGAAGCTGAGGCAGGATTGCTTGAGCCCAGGAGTTTGAAGCCAGCCTGAGAAACACAGCAAGACCAAGACCACGTCTCTAAAGGAAAACAAAGAATGAAAAACGTCTCATCAAAAATAGCACTCCCTCCGTCATTCTCTATCCTCTCAACTTGCTTTCTTTTTCTTCATAGCCTATATCTGACTTTATAGTATATATAATGGATAAGCTATAACATATATTTGTATAGATCTGTAGAATGTAAACGCCAGTAGAACGTAAACTAGGGGCCCAGCACTTGCTGTGTTCTCTCCCTGGTGCCAGAATGGCACCTGTATTTGTTGAGTGAATGTGTGGGTGTATCTGGCTTCCTACAGGTGACCATTTCATTTATTGTGTCTATAGCCCCCTGCCAGAAACATCACTTTTATCAAGGTATTCATCCCAGACTCTCAGTGCAGAGGAGATTTCACCTTTCTTTCTCTTCTTTCTTTCTTTTCTTTTTCTTTTCTTTCTCTTTCTTTTCTCTTTCTCTTTTTCTTTCTTTCTCCCTGCCTTTCTTCTTTCTTCCTTCCTTTTCTTCTCTTCTCTCCCCTCCCGTCCCCTCCAGTCCCCTCTTCTCCCCTCCCCTTCCCTCCTTCCTTCCTTTTTTTTATAGATAGGGTCTCCCTCTGCTCCTCAGGCTGGAGTGCAGTGTCGCAATCATAGCTCACTGCAGCCTCGACCTGCTGGGCTCAAGCAATCCTCTCACCTCAGCCTCTTCAGAAGCTGGGATTACAGGCACTTGCTACCAGGCTCAGCTAATTTAAAACTTTTTTTTGTAGAGACAGGGTCTTCCTATATCGCCCAGACTGGTTTTGAACTCCTGGGCTCAAGTGATCCTCCCGTCTTGCTCCCTAAAGTGCTGGGATTATAAGTGTGAGCCACTGTGCCTGGCCACCACATTTTTTTCAAATAGCCGTTTTCTGGTAATTACATTTTAATAAATGCCCTTCCTTCCTTCCCTCCTTCTTTCCTTCCTTCCTTCCTTCCTTTTCTTTCTCTTTCTTTCTTCAGAGTCTTTCTCAGATGCCCAGGCCGAATGCAGTGGCACAAACATGGCTCGCTGCAGCCTCCTCAACCTCCTGGGCTCATGTGATCCTTCCACCTCAGCCTCCCATCTAGCTGGAACCACAGGTACATACCACCATGTCTGGCTAATTTTTTTATTTTTTTCTTGTAGAGATGGGGTCTCCCTGTGTTGCCTAGGCTGGTCTTGAACTCTTAGGCTCAAGTGATCCTCCTACTTTGGCCTCCCATATTGCTGGGATTACCGGTATGAGCCACCATGTCCAGCCATAAATGAAATTCTTTAGTGGGAAAAACGTATTTCATCCTATTCTTTCTGGGAGAGTTAAAACTTCTTCGATAAGAAGACAGCTAAATAAAGGTCCTTGAATGTGACAGAATTGACCTTATGTTCCTACAAAAGAGCTTCAGACTGAATTGTTGGAATGAAGCGATTTTGTAAGAAAAAGAAACGGTACAAAGAAATACCACTTAACTCTTGGTCATCTATCTTACTACAAATGGTCATAACATATTCTATTGTGCATCTGTAGTTGGCAAAATAATAGGCCCTGAAGATCTCCATCTCCTAATCCCCAGAACCGGTGAATAAGTTACCTCACACGGCAAAAGGAACTTTGCAGATGGTGTGATTAAAGTTACATCCCTTGAGTTGGGGAAAGTGTCTGGATTATACAGATGGTTCAACCTAGTCAGAGGAGTGAAGAATCTTTCCTGGCTGCAGAGAGACAGTAGTGTGAGAAGTACCTGCCCTGCCCTTGCTGATGTGGAAGATGGAGAAAGGGGCCGTAAACCAAAGAAAGCAAGTGGCCTCAAGAAGCAGGAAAAGACAAAGAAATATATTGTCCCTGGAATCTCCAGCAAGGAATGCATCCCTGCTGATGCCTTGGTTTTAACCCAGTGAGACTCATCTGACCAACAGAATGTAAGAAATTTGTGTTGTTTGTTTGTTTGTTTTGGGACAGACTCACTCTGTCGCCAGGCTGGAGGGCAGTGGCACCATCTCAGCTCACTGCAACCTCTGCCTCCCGGGTTCAAGCGATTCTGCCTCAGCCTCCCGCGTAGCTGGGATGACAGGCGTGTGCCACCAGACCTGGCTAACTTTTATATTTTTAGTAGAGACTGGGTTTTACCATGTTGGCCAGGCTAGTCTTAAATTCCTGACCTCAGGTGATCCACCCACCTCAGCCTCCTAAAGTGCTAGGATTACAGGCATGAATCCTAAGCCTGGCCAAATTTGTGTTGCTTTGAGTGATGAGTTTGTGGAAAGTTGTTACAGCAGCAATAGAAAACTAATACAGCATCTTACTCTGATTCTAGCTTTTCTACTAGCTCTGCTTGCAAGCAAGAGAAACCAAGATGAGCTTCCCTAAGCAAACAAAACAGGCTTTACTGTAAGCAGACAGGGAAGCCACAGCCGGAAAGCAGCTGTGTTGAGGAAAGGTTCTGGAATCGTACAGGGAAGGCGCTTCCAGGAGGACCCCTCCTCTTCCTCCTCACCCCACCCCCAATCCTTATTTCTCTTCTTTCCCTTATTTCTCTCTGGGAAAGAAGAGAAATAAAGATTGGGGGTGGGGTGAGGAGGAAGAGTGATTACTTTCTCTGTAATCAGTCCCTGGAGCATAAGAGGGCTGGTGCCTCAGCCTCCCTTCGCCTTCTCTTTCTTCATGTGACCAGCCCAGGCTGTGACTAGAACCTCATTCCCAATTCCCAAGTCCCAGGGAAAGAACTCTGTTACTGTTTGGGTTAGGTACCTCTTGTGCTTTTAATTGTGTCTTCCCAAAAAAGACAAGTAGATGCCCTAGACCCCTGAACCTCCGATGGGGACCTCATTTGGAGACAGGGTCATTGCAGAAGTAATTCGTTAAGATGATACTGAAGACTGGGAGTGTGATGGCTCGAGCCTGTAATTCCAGCACTTTGGGAGGCCAGGATGGGCAGATCACCTAAGGTCAAGAGTTCAAGACCAGCCTGACCAACATGATAAAATCCTGTCTCTACTAAAAATACAAAAATTAGCTGGGTATGGTGCATGCCTATAAGCCCAGCTACTAGGCAGGCTGAGGCAGGAGAATCGCTTGAACCAAGGAGGTAGAGGTTGCAGTGAGCCAAGATCGAGCCACTGCACTTCAGCCTGGGCAACAGAGTGAGACTCCATCTCGAAAAAACAAAACAAAAATGATGAGGATACGAGAGTACAGTGAGAAGACAGAAACTGAGACACATGCAGAGGGAAGGTGGCCATGTGAAGAGGAAGGTCGAGTCTGCATTTACGCTGCCGCAAGCCAAGGAACGCCCCGATACCAGAAGCTGAAGAGGACAAGGAAAGACCCTCCCCTGGAGGCGTGGGGGCAGCATGGCCCGGTCCACACCTCCATTTCAGACTTCTGGCCTCCAAAACTGTGAAACAATAAATATCTGCTGTTTTAAGCGATCTGTTTTGTGGCACTTTGTGATGGGAGCTCTAGGAAATGAAAAGAGTGCTTGAGCTGGATCGAATTGGCTATGCCTAGGGGACCCAGCCTTAGAGGATAAATATGGCTCCTCGAGACTCACTCCTGTGGCTTGAGGGGTGGGCACTAGTTTCCAAAGAAGAAAGAATCATTGCAAGTTGGGCAGATACACCGAAAAGCTGTCTACTCTAGCTTCCTAGAGCTAGGACAATATGATATTCTGGTTTTCTTATTCGTTTTACTTTAAAATCTTAGCTCTCTTATCCTTCTGGAATGCTTTGCAGTTCACAACGTGAGGTAGGAAGCTGTTACTTATTTTCCACACTGTAATGATTCATTTGTCTAATAACATTTATTAGGGATTATGATTACAGCTTCCTCTCAACATTGTATTGCTTCTTGTTTATTAGACAGTGAGCACCGATGTTCAAAATTATTTCTGGAATCCCTTTGCTATTTCCATTCATTTGATTGATTTTCCAGGTTCCTGGTACGGTAATGAGAAGACTCAGGAGGCTTAATTTCCAACTTGAGTTCTAAACCATGGATACCCCTTACTTTCTTCCCGCCACTAAGTGCTTTACCTATGATGATTTGAAATATCTAATTACTCTTACTTTCAGGGGTGGGGTGGGGGTTTTTACAAATTTGAACAGAAGAACTCTGCTGGTGGTGGAAGAAACTGTGCTGCTTGCTGTTTTATTTTATTTATTTATTTGTGAAAAGTCTCTCTCTGTTGCCCAGGCTAGAGTGCAATGGGACAATCACAGCTCTCTGCAGTCTCGACACCCACCTCCCCACCTCCCACCCCCACCCCCACCCGCCCCCAGGCTCAAGTGATCCTCCCCATCTTAGCTTCTGAAGTAGCTGGGACAGACCCAGGAGGCTATATATCAAGAGACAGTAAAGGCCAATGTGTCACTACACCTGGCTAATTTTTACTTTTTATACAGACAGGGTCTCCCTTTGTTGCCCAGGTTGGTCCCAAATTCCTGGGCTCAAGTGATCCTCCTGCCTTGGCCTCCCAAAGTGCTGGGATTACAGGCATGAGCCACTGCACCTGGCCTGCTCTCCTTTTGAACCTGGTCTCTGGCTCTGTTAACATATCTGGTCCTTAGGAAGAGAATAAGTCAGAAAATAGCAAAGGCTGCATATTAAGCTTCATAATAAATACATGCCCGGTGCATAGTAAGCACTCGATAGATGTTAGGTAATTATCAGAATGAAGGCCAGAGAACACCTACCTCAAACTCTTGCTAGCATCCAAGATCAGCTCATTCCCAAATACCCTACACTTGAAGGCTGGAAAGGGATGGATGAGCTAAATCATGCCACCCCAAAAATGTCCATGTCCTAATCCCTAGAACCGATGCGTATCTTTCCTCACATGGTAAAAGGGACTTTGCAGATGTGGTTACATGGACAATCTTCATGGGGGAAGGGCATCCTGGGTAATCTAGGTGGGCCAATACAATCACCAGGGTTCTGTCAGGGGTCAGTAGGAGAGTCAGACAAAAAGGAGATGTGATGACAGAAGCTGGGGAAAGAGACCACCCAAAGGTATGCATGTGGCCTCTGGGAGCAGGAAAGATGGATTCTCTCCTAAAGCCCCCAAGGAAGAAAACAGCCCTGCTCCCACCTTGATCTTAGCTCACTGAGACCCATTTTGGACTTCTTACTTCCAGAATGGTAAGATAAATTTGTGTTGCTTTAAACTACTAAATGTGTGGTATTTTTTTTTTTTTTTTTTTTGAGACAGCGTCTCAAAAAAAAAAAAAAAAAAGGCAGAGTCTCACTCTGTTGCCCAGGCTGGAGTGCAGTGGTACAATCTCAGCTCACTGCAACCTCCGCCTCCAGGGTTCAAGTGATTCTCCTGCCTCAGCCTCCCAAGTAGCTGGGATTATTGGCACGTGCCACCACACCTGGCTAATTTTGTATTTTTTAGTAGAGACGGGGTTTCACCATGTTGACCAGAGGCTGGTCTTGAACTCCTAATCTCAGGTGATCCTCCTGCCTTGGCCTCCCAAAGTGCTGGGATTATAGGGGTGAGCCACCACACCCAGTCAAATGTGTGGTAATTTATAACAGCAGCAATAAAAAAACACATAGGAAGAAATCAGAGTTTCACTGAACATTCTGTAAAATTTGCTCTTCTGGACACAAGTCCTTGTTTAACCGCAGGGCTTGAGGCCCAGAGAACTTAGTGGTACCTTTCTTGCTGTGCCACCCTGCCAGGTTTTCACCATCCTTCAGGCTTTTCCCTCCACCTATGTATACTCAGCCTGATTTCTGCTGTCCCCAAGAATCTCCTTTCATTCAACCACCTTTGCAGCCTATATTTAATTACCTATTCTAAAGTAGTGGTATCAGAGGCGTTTGAACCAGAGCAACTCCATCTTAAATAGGGGCAGGATAAAATAAGGTTGACACCTACTGGGCTGCATTCCCAGAAGGTTAAGGCATTCTAAGTCACAGGATGAGATAGGAGGTCGGCACAAGATACAGCTCATAAAGACCTTGCTGGTAAAACAGCTTGCAGTAAAGAAGCCAGCTAAAACCCACTGGAACCAAGATGGCAATGAGAGTGACCTTTGGTCGTCCTCACTGCTACACTCCCACCAGCGCAACGACAGTTTACAAATACCATGGTAACATTAGGAAGTGACCTCATATGATCTAAAAAGGTGAGGCATGAATAATCCATCCCTTGTTTAGCATTTCACCAAGAAATAGCCATAAAAATGGGTAATCAGAGCCTTCGGGGCTGCTGTCGGTGGAGCAGCCATTCTCTATTCCTTTATTTTCTTAATAAACTTGCTTTTACTTTACTCTCTATAAACTTGCCCTGAATATTTCTTTTTCTTTTCTTTCTTTCTTTTTTTTTTTTTTCTTGAGATAGAGTTTCTCTCTTGTTGCCCAGGCTGGAGTGCAATGGTGCAATCTCGGCTCACCATAAGCTCTGCCTCCTGGGTTTAATCGAGTCTCCTGTCTCAGCCTCCTGAGTAGCTAGGATTATAGGCATGTGCCACCTCACCCGGCTAATTTTGTATTTTTAGTAGAGACAGGGTTTCTACATGTTGATCGGTCAGGCTGGTCTCAAACTCCTGGCCTCAGGTGATCTGCTCATCTCGGCTTCCCAAAGTGCTGAGACTACAGGCGTAAGCCACCACGCCCGGCCTTGCCCTGAATTCTTTCTTGTGTGAGATCCAAGAACCCTCTCTTGGGGTATGGACTGGGACTCCTGTCTGGTAAGAGTGATGTTAATCCCTTACGCTTGGGATGAGGGTTACTAGAAATAGGTAGAAATTCAAGGAGCAAACATGAAATATAAAACTTGGGGCATTTTCTTCGGAAGAGAAAGCAAGCTAGGGACTGAGAATCAGGGACACTGGCAATCTGGAATCTGGCTAGGAACCCTGAGCTGCACTACACTGAACATTTGCTTTGTGCGTTATAAAGTCTGGGGCATGGGCAGAAGGCCCCAGCCTTTTAGTCCAGACCCAGGAGGCTAGACACAGAGAGAGCAGAGGCCATGGTAAAGTGTCGTTCGGATTCTTAAAAATCCGGATTTGAATCCTCATTCTGAGGGCCACGGTTCCTGGTCTCTTACCACCAAGAGGCCCCAAAGGGACCCCGCTGCAGGGTGAGCCGCTGAACCCAGAGGGCGCATCATTCCAACCCCTAACCCAAGACATCGACTTCTGGGTCTGTGTCACTTAAAGAAGTTTATAAAGCGCACGTCTCTGGCACTAAGCAAGAAAGGCAAGTTGGCAAGAACGCGTGCTTTTAAACTCTCCTCTCCCAGAATGAAAGGCCCTTACTTTTTACTCTAGATGATTTTATTTTTTCTTTCCGTCTGTTACTAGTTGGAAGCTAAGCACTGGCCGGGGCCCCAGGCGGCTGCTGGAAAGGCGCCCTCTCAGGAGCAGAAGGCTCGCTTAGGAGACACCGGGGGCAGGGAGCGAACTCACGGCTCTTTGTCCCCCCAGCGGTTCTGCGAGGCTTTCCCAGCGCCAGGCCGAGCCCCTGGTTTGAGCGCCCGATAGCGAGCTGCGGCGAGGAGACTCCGGGAACGCTCGCTTGGCAAGCGGCTCGCACAGCCCCCAGTTCCTCCCGGACAGGGGAAGCAGGCGCGGGCCGGGGCCGCCGCGGGGGCGGGGACCACCCACGGAGCCCAGCGCCCCGCCCCGGACGCGCCCGCCCTGCCTGCCTCGCGGGCTCCTCCCGGCGCCAGGAGGCCTCGCGCACCGCGCCTGCTTCCTCGGAGTCCTCGCTGCAGCAGGCGGGGCGAGAAGGGCGTCAAGGGCCCGGGGCGGGGGAAGAGAGGGCCTTCTTCCTCATCCCCTCCCGGCCCCAGCGGAGTGCTCATTTCCCTCCTCCCTTAGTCCCCTCTTGTTTTGGGTGGCAAATGAATTTTGATCCATTTCAATTCGGAAAAAACACATGAGGTTTTGGAATAAAATGATGCTGTTCCTAGATTGGAACTGGGACTCTTTCGACCTATTTTAGAGCAGAGGGCGCGTGGGAGGGTGACAGTGCATCGCTGAAGGAGACGCGCGTGTGGCAGGCAGCCAGGCAGAGGTGTGCGGCGTTTGGGAGAGTCTCCAGTGCCCTTCTACCCCTCCCCTTCCAGTTGCCAGAATGGAAAATTCACGGAGTCCAGCGTAGCCCAGGTCAACACGCTTTTATTGCCACTTCTGGCTGCCCCGTCCCAGCAAGATTCCTGCCTCTTACCCTGTAGGAATACTGAGCTCCGGTGCAGGGGAATGGGGTGGGAGTGTTACCACTTCTCCACACCCTGCCAAGTTAAAGAAAACCCCGCTTGCCGGAGACGGAGGGACAGACAGGGAGGAACTCAAGGGCACGCATGGCTCAGTCCCTTCTGACTGCAGAGTACAGGGACCAGGGTTCCACACTGTTTTTCGAAGGGAGTGGGGTGGGGAAGAATTTGGCTGCTGCAGTACCCCGTGCCCTTGCTGCCATGTTTCCATGGAAATGAAGGCGGGGCAGGATGTAGCTCACTCTGACTACCTGGGAGGATGGCAGGGCAGGCATTTGGCAAACATATCCCCCTCCACGCCTACCTAGCACTTAGGGCTGTCCCCAGTCGACCCCCAGGCAGGCTCCCCACTGCCTGCTCCACTCCCTTCCCTTCTGGAGCTGGTATCATGCCACGTGGACTCCAGGCAGGGCTGCTAGTGCCACTCTCCACGGACAGGTCTCACTGGCACGTTAAGATCTAAGCCTGTCCACCAAGCTCAGGAGCAGCACTGATGGTGTTGTCTGGTGAAAAGGCAGCAGCAGGACCCCAACTCTCTGTGCAACTGCTGTTTCCCAAACAAAACTGAAAACATAAACCCAAATACTTAAGGGTATCACTCTCGCACAATGCTGAAGGAGAGGACCGGGGAGAGGAGGCGCATCCTCCTGAGACTGGAGCCACCTGTGCACCCTGCCTTCTGCCCATCTGGAGTTTCCGTCTTCCCACTGGGCTGTCACTGGGGGACTGGAATCCAAATCTCCATTTGGGGCTGTTCTCAGCACCCGCTGCTGTTGGTTGATGAAGGTTGCCGGTTGCCATGGTGAGGAGGTGCAGGATGGATTGTCAGTACCATGGGTCAGCTCGGTGCTGCTGGTTATAGAGCTGTAGCTTGATCTGATCTTTGATCTGATTCACTAGGATCTGGGACAGCAGAATTCCCACCAGCTGGGAGAGGCAAGAAGGAATTGGGCCCTCAGCAATGAGTGATGGCCTTGTTTTCCCTGGCTCAATCTTCCCAGTGCGGTCAGCACTATCCCTTTCCCTACCCCTCAGCCATGTCAGTGCCTGACATCCTCGCTGATCCCCAGGTGCCTTCCCCAAAACAAAGGAGTCTTTACAGAGTGTGTGAGACCCACAAGTCTCACAGGGTAAGTTACCTGGGGGATGGCCAGGCCTAGAGCCACACCACCAAGTAAGAAAAGGTTGCTGTGTATCCAGTTGACCAGCTTGTCAATACAGCCATTGGTGTAGATGACTTTGCTAGCTTCCACGTAGTCAAAGGCCTGCATGCCTTGGCCACACATAGTGTTGATCACTGCCTGGGGAAAGAGTTGAAAAGCCAATTAGGACTCCCATTCCCATAACTTTTTGTTTGGGGCCTTAGCTGATGGGCTTCCCATCCTTCCTAAACTCCTAAATGGTCAGAGAATATATGTGGAGGATGCTGGGTTGGAAGTTGCTAAATGCAGACTTCCCTTCCTCTGAAAGGTCAGGGTCCAGGTCTCTTTGCTGTGGGTGGCAGAATAATCTGTACAACAAACCCCCAAGACACAAGTTTACCTACGTAACAAACCTGCACAGGTACTGAATCTGACCTTAAATGTTAAACCTGTCCCTTCTGAATTCCATGTGGGCTCCAGGAGTGTGAGGTTAACAGAAGCATCAGATTGGGGTGAAGAAAGACACCTGACAGCTGTCCCACACAACTAATCAGTTAAGCTACAGGATGGGGATTCCCAGTAGCAGCTGCTTCCATCAGAAAGCGACTCAGCTGGCTGCCCAGGAAGAAATGAGGCAGGATGCCGGCTCACCTGGTCAGGGGTAGGCAAGCAACAGGAGTAAGGCACAGAGCAGCGCTCTCTGCTGGGGTTGTCTTCCGAGCAGTTGAAATACATGTTCTGGGACCAGTCCTTGTAGGAAATCCCTCCACAGCAGCTAAACTGCAACAAAATCCACCAGAGGTTAAGACTTACCCACCCCTCACACTGAGGTGAACAAGGAAATTCTCAGAGCCACCAAAAGTCTATGGCATGCTTCCACTGGGAACTTTGTTTAAACACAGCCTTAAACTTTGAGCTCCAGCTTCCCCGTTGCCTTCACCTGAAGATATTCTCACTTCTTAATTTCTATTGCTTTATATATCTTGTTATAAATTGCCACTGTGCTTGTTGGTATAACAGTTGCACATATATTTTGTTTTACATATTTGGCTATAATCTTCTTGAGAGAAGTTTCTGGCTTTGTAGGCAAATTGAAGTGTTCAAAAGTATGGGCTGAAATAATTAAAGGATCAGTGCTGAAAAACTTCCCTGAAAGATAGAGAAAACACAGGAGAGGAATCTTCAATATCGTGAGTCCATCATTACTCCATGAGAGCAAACTGGATCTCAAAGTCAAGTGCCTATTGCACCAGAGGAAGGAGAACTCAGGACTTGTCTCAAAAGCACTTTTACTTAAAAGTTAACTTTTTTATGTTTAATATTTATTTATTTAGTCGCCAGGCTGCACTGCAGTGCAGTGGTGCACTCTTGGCTCACTGCAATCTCAGCCAGTTGAGGTAGGGTTCAAGCAATTCCCCTGCCTAGGCCTCCCGAGTAGCTGGGACTACAGGTGTGCACCACCACAACCAGCTAATTTTTTGTGTTTTAGTAAAGACGGGGTTTTATCATGTTGGCCAGGCTGACCTCGTGATCCGCCCGCCTTGGCCTCCCAAAGTGCTGGGATTACAGGCATGAGCCACTGCACCTGGCAGTATTTTTTACTTATTTATTTTTGAGACAGAGTCTCTGTCACCCAAGCTGAAGTGCAATGGCACCTCCACCTCCCATATGCAAGCTATTCTCGTGCCTCAGTGTCCCAAGTAGCTGGGATGACAGGTGTGCACCACCAAACCTGGCTACTTTTTATATTTTTCGTTGAAAGGGGTTTCACCATGTTGGCCAGGCTAGTCGCAAACTCCTGACCTCAAATGATCTGCCTGCCTTGGACTCCCAAAGTGCTGAGATTACAGGCATAAGCCATCATGCTTGGCCTAAATGTTAACTTTTGACTCACAGCAGCCTTGTTCACAATAGCCAAATGGTGGAAGCAACCCTTGTCTCCACTGGTGAATGAATGGATAAACAAAATGTGGCATATACATACAATGGAATATTATTCAGTCTTAAAAAGGAAATTGTGGCACATGCTACAACAGAGATGAAACTTGAAGACATGCTAAGTGAAGTAAGCCACTCAAAAAAGGATTAATACTGTAAATCTACTCATTTGAGGTTCCTAGAGTTGTCAAATTCAGACAGAAAGTAGAATATGGTTGCTTGGGAAGAGGAAAATGGGGCATTAGTATTGAATGGATACAGAGTTTCAAGAGAGGAAAATGGGGAGTTAGTGTTTGATGGATACAGTTTCAAGAGAGGAGAATAGGGAGTTAGTGTTTGATGATACAGAGTATCAGCTGGGGAAGATGCGCTCCTGAGATGGTGATGGTTGCATAACAATTGAAGATACTTCATGCCACAGATCTGTATGCTTAAAAATGGTAAATTTTACATTGTGTAAATTTTATCACAATTTTTAAGATGTAACTTTCTTTTTTTTAGACTAGTCAAGTGCAGCAGTGAGAAGGGGGAAAGAGTAGAACAGGGAGTTAGATTTGTAGTTGACTGTGAACAATCAAGTCCGAAAACTCACTACTTTCGGACCAGCCTAAAACGTCATTTTTGAAGAGGTCATATTTAGGAATCCGCTCAGTTCCTCAGCCCCCTGTAGGTAACCACTTATAATATGGTAGATTACTATATATACTGTTCTGTGTCTTTAAAAGTATGTTTAAGGCACTCTGCTATGTATGCCTTTTTGCCAAAGCCCTTCACAGAAGCCATTACCTGGCAGGTAACCAAGAGCCCCGCAGACATAGAGGGGGAGGCATCTCTTGGGATGATGTTCACTTTTATCCAAAGTCCCCCAGACCACTGGCTGACCCATACCTTTTTCTGGCCAAAATCAATGAGGTTCTGCAGATCCAAGTCATCTCGGTAGTGCACAATGGCATTGTTAATGATCTCACTCACTTTCCCTCGAGCCTGCCGGAGACATGGGCAACGAATCAGAACATAGGACTATCCCTAACTTGCTCCTTCCTGCAAAAATAACAGTAGACAGGGATCATCCTTCTTTTTTTTTCTTTTTCTTTCTTTTTTCTTTTTTTTTTTTTTTTTTAGAGATAGAGTTTTGCTCTTGTTGTCCAGGCTGGAGTGCAATTGTGCGATCTCAGCTCACCACAACCTCCACCTCCCGGGTTCAAGTGATTCTTCCTCAGCCTCCCAAGTAGCTGGGATTACAGGCATGCACCACCATGCCCGGCTAATTTTGTATTTTTAGTAGAGATGGGGTTTCTCCATGTTGGTCAGGCTGGTCTCGAACTCTGGACCTCAGGTGATCCGCCCGCCTTGGCCTCCCAAAGTGCCGGGATTGTAGGCGTGAGCCATCGTGCCTGGCCAGGGATCATCCTTCTTAAATGAGTTTGCCTTGAAGTCAGAATAGAGTCTCAATAGTGGAAAACAGCCAGTTTAGTTCTAAAGCCTATCCATCCCAGGGCCCTCAGGTACCAGTGGGCAGCAGAAATGCTGGACCTGCTGTTGAAGCTTTTCAGAGACACATCAAGATATTCCAATGTGTCTTTGGAATGCTATTTTTTAATTAATTTTTTAATGCTAATTTTTAATTTTTTAGCAGAACGTAGCTTACTGAGCTGAGGCACTGCCCTCTAGTGGACATGAGATAATTACATCTCTTTAGACTCAAAACAGATCTATTTAATACATCATTTCAGGATCTTACTAAGCCAGGAGGACTAGGAAATTTGGAATTAACTCAGTGGCTCTCGATTTCATAATTTTCTTTTCTTTTCTTTCTTTTTTTTTTTTTGAGGCACATAGTTTCACTCTGTCACCCAGGCTGGAGTGTAGTGGTGCGATCTCAGCTCACTGAAACCTCTTCTCCTGGGTTAAAATCATTCTTGTGCCTCAGCCTCCCGACACCCGGCTAATTTTTTTGGTGTTTTTTAGTAGAGACAGGATTTCACCATGCTGGCCATGTTGGACTGGAACTCCTGACCTCAAGTGATCCGCCCGCCTTGGCCTTCCAAAATGCTGGGATTACAGATGTGAGCCACCGCGCCTGGCCTGATTTTGTAATTTTCTACCATGGTCCCTTCCTTCCTGCTCCACTACTTGTCTTAAATTTTCCTTCCATAGTCCTGTACTCTGCCCTTAGCAATCATCTGCCTTTTGGGAAAGGCATTTTGGTTCTTAATTAAAAGGACTGTCACTGAATGGCAGACCACTTCCATATATGGCAAGCATTATTCACAATCTTGTCTTAAGCCAAGCATGGTGGCACATGACTGTAATTTCAGATACTTAGGAGACGGAGGCAGGAGGATCTCTGGAGCCCAGGAGTTCAAGGCCAGCCTGGGCAACCTAGTGAGACTCCCATCTCTTAAAAACAAAAACACCAACCAAACAAAACAAACCAAAACAAAACCCAAAACAAAATCTTGTTTTCTTTCCCCCTTCCTTCTTCTGTTTATCTCAATAAACAATTTTTAAAAGAAATAAGAGGCTCTTCATATTATCAGTGGTCCATTTGATTACTGAGTTTGATGCTGTCATTTGCCTTTAGAGTTTCTAAATTATTTTTTGTGTTTGTATAATTGACTTCCCTGTTAGCTTCTCAGACTGTCAGAGGAAAGCACCTTACGATTTTGAAATTCTCCTCAAATATGATGTGCTTACAGGCCATTCATTCATCCCTAATGAACCTTTCCACGGCTGATGTTTCTCAGGGGAAGGAGAGCTGTGGTTAATTAACCAGGCTAAACATGGGCAGGAACTTTCCTTCCTCCCTCTGGGCCACACCTGAAGAGGCCTCCCAGCTCCCAGTGTTACCTTGTCTGAGAAGACGAAGCCCAGGATCCCAGCGGCCAGCTGCAGCAGGAACACGGCGGTGAGGCAGAGGGAGAACTGCGGAGCAGCAGGAAGAGGAGGTGTCTGGGACCACTCAGGGCAGCAGCATCCCCCGCCCAGGACCATGGGGATGCTGGGAGCTGTCGGGCAATTCTCCCAGATGCCCCACACATGAGAAAGACGCTGCCTCTAGGACACTGCCCTGGGGGTGGCCACCATGTGCTGGGTCACCTGGGCTGAGCTCCGCACTGAGGAGTGAACAGCACAGGCCTGGGGGTGGGTGGGACGAGGAAACCAAAGGGCCGTAAGAATGGCACCAGGAGGCTAAGAGGCATGATGGGAAGGGGCCAGGGTCTTTCCAGAGGGGCCTTGACCACTCACCGTCTGCAGGAGGCAGATGTTCTCACGGAGGGACCCAATGCAGCCACAGAAGGTGAGCAGGAACATGAGGACACCCACCACAATCAGCAGGATGGCAGGGTCCACCGCCAGGCAGGCTAGGGCTGCTTCTGGGGAAGGAGCCAGCCCTCAGACTGAGCCTGGTGCCCACTGAGGAACCCATGGATGGGATGGGAGGGTGCCCCCAAACTGTTCTCCTTCCCCTGGTGGGGGAATCTCCAGTATGGTCGGATGAAGGCTAAGAGGAGACAGTACCCCTGTCCCACGGGGAGAACCAAAAGGGCCCAGAAGGGTTGTGGCATTTAATTTGAGATACTAAAGAAATAAAAACTTTTATTCCGGGGCTTAAGAGAGGAGAGGCTGCTTTCACTCCATAAAAGAATTAGAATGGCATTAGGCTCACCAGCTTTACAGATTCTGTTTCCTGGAAACTTGTGTGGTGAAAGAGGAATGGTGGTTGGGTTTCTCCAGGACAGAGCTAGGGAGGGGCTAAAGCCCTTGATGACTCTCTGCTTCCAGGGGTTTACCTTCTTTCTTAGACACTTCCTAAGCCTCAAATGTAGATATATCCTGGAAGACTCAGAGGGGCTCAGGGAAATCCAGGGGAACTGGCATGGGGGGTCTGACACCTAAGTAGACTATGAAGATCTGGCTCCAGGGAGGCTGCCTTCTTTAGTCCCATAGCTTATGTGTGAGGGCCAGGCTGAAGGAGGCAGAGGGGGAAGGGGCATGGCACAAGGTGGGAGCAGGGAGGGAGAGCTCCAGCTCACCTGCATGCTTCATCAGCCGAGCATAGACACCCACAGCCACCATCACCATGGAAATCACCTGTGGAGATGGGGAAAGAGCCAGAGCCTGAGACACTGGAAACCAGAAAACCCAGAGATTCTGGAAACACAATTATGTTGTGAGGCAGATATTATGCCCATTTTATGGATGAAGAAATTAAAGCAATCCAAGGTTAATACTGAACAATGATTAAGAATATGGGCTTCGTGGCCAGGTACAGTGGCTCACGCCTGTAATCCCAGCATTTTGGGAGGCTGAGGCGGGCGGATCACGAGGTCAGGAGATCGAGACCATCCTGGCCAACCCCTTCTCTACTAAATATACAAAATTAGCCGGGTGTCATGGTGCATGCCTGTAATCCCAGCTACTCGGGAGGCTGAGGCAGGACAATTGCTTGAACCTGGGAGGTGAAGGTTGTGGTGAGCCGAGATTGTGCCATTGGACTCCAGCCTGGGCAACAAGAGCAAAACTCTGTCTCAAAAAAAAAAAAAAAATTAAAGTAAAAATTAAAAAGAACATGGACTTTAGAGCAAGTCAGACTTGGGCACACATAGGGCAAATTTCTGAGCCTCAGTTGATGTATCTGAAGATGGGAAGTAAGAACAAACAACTGATAAGATTACTGTAAGAAGCAAATAATGCATGGAAAGCATTTAACACAATGCCTGACCATAAACATTATCTATCATTATTAATAGTTAACTTGTCCAGGGTCACATAGAAATGGAAAAATTTTGAATTTGAATCTATCTGCATCAAAGCATCAAAGGCAGTTTTTTTTTTTTTTTTTTTTGAGACAGTCTTGCTCTGTTGCCCAGGCTGGAGTGCCGTGGTGCAATCTTGGCTCACTGCAATCTCTGCCTCCTGGGTTCAAGCAATTCTCCTGCCTCAGCCTCCCAAGTAGCTGGGACCACAGGCATGTGCCACCATGTCCGGCTAATTTTTTTTTTTGTATTTTCAGTAGAGACCGGTTTCAGCATGTTAGCCAGGTTGGTCTCGATCTCCTGACCTCGTGGTCCACCTGCCTTGGCCTGCCAAAGTGCTGGGATTACAGGCGTGAGACACTGCACCTGGCCTAAACAGTGGGTTTTATATCTAAAGCAGGCCTGGATGGTTGCATACTTCCAGCTTTCCAACCCTCTTAGAGGTCAACATCATGTCAAGTACAAAAAGAAAGTGTACTCCAGTGTGAAGGACTGTGTGTGAGTGCATGTGTGTAAGCACTGGAACTGCCTTGGCAAAGGAGCCTTTATCTTCACAAACTCTGATTCCAGTATGGAGGAGTAGAGAGGAGTTTAGCTCTTTCAAATTTCCTGAGAGAACAAACCCATCAGAGACTAATAGGAGATCCCAAAGGGGCTTTATCTGCCCCTACCCACCCCACAGGCCTCCAAGGGTGCAGGGCAGCCCCAGTGTGTACTTCCCTTGGCTACCCTTTCTTTGTGCCCAGTCTCCAGGCTGGTGCTAAGCAGCAGCTGGCTGTTACCATGGCAACAGATGGGCCCAAGCTCTGGCAGCAGAGAGTTCTCAGCAGCAGGGACTTGACCAACTCAGTGGGGAAGGAGATGGCTGGCTAGACACCACTGTTCTGCAAGACAGAAAGCAGGTGGAAAGAGCCACCGTGGGGCTTTGGTGGGAGAAGGGAGCTGGGCCCCCAGAACAGGTAACAGGGTCAGATGAGTCCCTCAGTACAAAGACATTTTTCCCTGTAGGGCTCCTTGTTGAAGGTCCTCTGCCATCTGGCAGGGGAGGGCAGGTGCATTCAGCAGTAAATGGCAAACCATTATCTAAAATCAGCTCTTCCAGTACCCTTCTCTGCCTGTATGTACAGCCCCCTTTTTTGGGTGGGTGGGGGAGCAGGGTCTCAAATGCTGTTGCTCAGGCTGCAGTGCAGCGGCACAATCATAGCTCATTTCAGCCTTGACCTCCTGGGCGCAGGTGATCCTCCCACCCTAGCCTCCCAAAATGCTGGGATTACAAGTGTGAGTCACTGTACCCAGCCAGCCCCACTCTCTTCCCGCCCCACATCATTTGACCGTGCCTCTAACTCAGGGCCCAAAGTATTATTTGCCAGACTTCACACTCTTTATCTAGGAGGGAGGGAGCTGCTAGCAGAGCTGTAGGTGCCAACTGGCACTTTGTCCCACAGCAAAGCCAGGCTCAGGGAGCATGGGGAAGGCAAAGAAACTATACGATAGAGATGCCAGTCATCCCCCAGGCCTGGTACCCAGTCCTCTGCCAGAGTGAGCGAGCATCTCTGTCTGTCCTTTAAAGCCCACCACAGCCAATTACAGTTCTGAGTGTCATTTTACTGAACTATTGAAAAATGTGTATCCACTCCGGATTTCTGTTGCTCCCAGGCCCCTCATTTTTTTTTCATGTTAAATTTTCACCAGGGTGTATAACTTTCCACAAAGATGGTCTCTGATTAGATTGTAGCACAGCTAAAACAAGAAAGTCCAAACAAGCACTATTCACAATAGCAAAGGCATGGAATCAACCTAAATGCCCACCAACGGTAGACTGGATAAAGAAAATGTGGGGCTGGACTGAGCACAGCGGCTCACAGGGCCAGGGATCTAGAGCCACAGATGCAGGTTACATTAAAATCAAGATTAGGGCTGGGCGTGGTGGCTCACACCTGTAATCCCAGCACTTTGGGAGGCCGACGTGGGTGGATTACAAGGTCAGGAGTTTGAGACCAGCCTGGCCAACATGGTGAAACCCCATCTCTACTAAAAATACAAAAATAAGCAGGAAGTGGTGGCACATGCCTGTATTCCCAGCTACTTGGGAGGCTGAGACAGGAGAATTGCCTGAACCTGAGAGGCAGAGGTTGCAGTGAGCAGAGATCGCGCCACTGCATTCTAGCCTGGCAACAGAGCAAGACTCCATCTTAAAGAAAAAAAAAAAAGAAAAGGTGCTACATCATATACACCATGGATTACTATGCAGCCATAAAAAAGAATGAAATCATGTCCTTTGCAGTAACGTGAATACAGCTGGAGGCCATTATCCTAAGCAGATTAACCCAGGAACAGAAAACCAAATTCTGTGTGTTCTCACTTGTAAGTGGGAGCTAAACATTGAGTACACAGGGACACATGTACTTGAGAGTGAAGGGTAGGAAGTGGGAGAGGATGGAAAACTACTTATGCTTATTACCTGGGTTATGAAATATCACCCCTGTGACACCCAATTTACCTATATGACAAACCTGCACATGTACCTCTGAATCTCAAATAAAAGGTGAAAAAAATGGGCAAAGAAAAGAGATGCCACATATCATAGAGTAAGTTAACTCTATTTATGAGCCTGTAATGACAGCAGTTGCTCTGTCTCTATCTGTGGTAGGTAGAATAACGTTCCCTCAAAGGTGGCCACGTCCTAATTCCTGGAATGTGAATGTGAACGTATTACCTTACATGGCCAAAGGAACTTTGCAAATGTGATTAAGAATTTTGAGATAGGGAGATTATCCCTGAGGACTCAATACAATCATAAAAGACCTTCTAAGAAGGAGGCAAGAGGGCCAGAGTCAGAGAAGGAGATGACAATGGAGGCAGAGGCTGACTGCTGTGGTGCCATGGATGGAGGAACGTGGGCCGCCTCTAAAAGCCAGAGCAGGTGAGGAGGCGAGTTCCTCCTAGCACTTCCTGAAGGAATGCAGTGATTTTTAGCCCAGTGAGACCTGTTTGATTTTAGCCCGGTGAGACCCATTTTGGACTTCTGGTCACCAGAAATATAAGAAAATTAATTTGTGTTGTTTTAAGCCACTGTTTGTGGTCATTTGTTATAGCAGCAACAGGAAACTAATACACTATCCAAATCCAATTCATCCACTGCTATGCAGACAGTACATTGAGGACCTATAATTTATGTGTTATAAGGTAAAGGGACACGAGTGTTTATTGCTGAAAGCATATGCTTAACTTTGGCTGCCATTAGAATTGCCTGGGACTTAGGGTTATGGGGGAGAGGCTTAAAAAACTGCTAATGCCTAGGCTGCATCCGAAACCAAGTCAATCAGAATCTTTGGCATTGGGACCAACAGTATTTCTGAATGTGTTCTAAGTTATTCCAATGTGCAGCCAATTTTGAGAACCTACAAGCCTAAAGAACAGCCAGGGATCTAGAGCCACAGATGCAGGCTACATTAAAATCAAGATTAGGCCCGGGCATGGTGGCTCACGCCTGTAATCCCAGCACTCTGGGAGGCCGAGGTGGACGGATCACGAGGTCAGGAAATCAAGACCATCCTAGCCAACATGGTGAAACCCCGTCTCTACTAAAAATACAAAAGCCAGCTGGGCACAGTGGCAGGCACCTGTAATCCCAGCTACTCAGGAGGCTGAGGCAGGAGAATAGCTTGACCAGGGAGGTAGAGGTTGCAGTGAGCCACGATCACACCACTGCACTCTAGCCTGGCAAAAGAGAGAGACTCCACCTCACCAAAAGAAAAAAAAAATCAAGATTAAGTCTTTAATATTATTATTATACTTAATATGATTATTAATGATGTCCTCCCCTGAGCTCTCAAATTCTGCATTTCACAGCTTGACCTGGCCAGCTCCCATTCCTGCCCCCGCTTCCTACCCTGGAATCCTCAAAGCTACTGCCATTCCTAAGTTAGTGCTGCTGCTGTTAATGGCATCATATTTGAAGGTGACCAGAACTTTAGAAATGGGTTTGCCACTCATCTCTTTTTATAGATTAGGCCAAAAGAGTGGAAGTAACACTTAGCCAAGTGCAAATGGGTGCAGTGCAACATCTGGACTAAAGCCAACCTCCCAATCTCATTCTGGGTCTCTTTCCACTATGTCAGTATTTTCTGTAAAATTCTTATAGCACCTCACAGTATCACGAATGACCTCCTTTCACCATGAAGATGGAGATAAAGACATTTCTCTTTTTTGGGTGGCTTTTCACATTCTGAGTAGAATGAAGCCTGGCTGGAAACTTTTAAGAGCTAGATACAATTTTTAAAATGGCTGGGCCAGGCGCGGTGGCTCACACCTATAATCCTAACACTTTGGAAGGCCAAGGTGAGTGGATTATGAGGTCAGGAGTTCGAGACCAACCCGGCCAATATGGTGAAACCCCGTCTCTACTAAAAATACAAAAAATAAAAAAATAAAATGGCCGGGTGTGGTGACGAATGCCTGTAGTCCCAGCTACTCAGAAGGCTGAGGCAGGAGAATTGCTTGAACCCAGGAGGTGGAGGTTGCAGTGAGCCGAGATTGTGCCACTGCACTCCAGCCTGGGTGACAAAGTGAGACTCTTTCTCAAAAAAAATAAAAATTAAAAAAATAAAAATAACAAAAATAAAATGGTTGAGTATAGCTTTTAGCAAAATGTATGGTCCTGAAAAACTGTCAGTCAAATTATATAAAATAATTTGCACACACCAGTACTGTTATCCCTATGTAAGGTGAGTGATCACCTTGTAATGAAAATAGCCATCCCCTGGGCTCCTTGGAGAAGTGGCTGATTCTAGGATGGGGGCAGGAAAGGCACAAGGTGAGCCTAAAGAATCTTGTAGTGCCCCAAAGAAAGGAAATGCTCACAAAGAAACAAAAATGAATCCCCCCACATCACTACCCTCATCAATGTGAGCATCCCAAAGGGACACAGAAGCCAACTGAAAGAGCTCCCAATGGCCAAGGCTAGAACAAGCTGAGCAGCAAAATAAAGAAGTATTGAATTATTACCCAAAATATAAAATACATGTCCGTGGACCCATACTGATATAAATAAATGACTTATTGGAGGATAGTGGAGAAAAGACAAATCTCCCATGTAGAAGAATTTCAAATAATCCATGTAGGAACTCCATCCTCAAGGAGGTAGAGCTTAACTCCTTACTCCTTCAGTGCAGACTGTGCACAGTGACTTCCTTCCAAAGAGCACAGTGTGGAATGTAGGGGAAAGGCTAACTCTAAGTGGAGGAACCTGATAAACACTACTTCATCCAGGCAATCGAGGCCAACATCCACGAGGATCATGTTGCCGAATCAATGCTATGATATGATATGATATGATGAAAATGACACTTTACTTCTGTGATCTTCCTCCCAAAATGCATAACCCCAGTATTATAATGATAAGAAAAACAGCAGGCAGGTTCCAATAAAGGGACATTCTACAGAATACCTGACCAGCACTCCCCAAAACTGTCAACGTCATCAAAAACACGTCTAAGAAACCGTCAGAGCCAAGAGGAACCTAAGGAGACATGACAACTAAATGTAATGTAGGGCAGAAGGTGGTGGCTCACACCTGTAATCCCAGAACTTTGGGAGGTTGAGGTGGGAGGATGGTTTGAGCCCAGGAGTTTGAGACCAGCCTAGGCAACATAGGAAAACCTCATCTCTACAAAAAATAAAATAAAAATCATCTGGGCATGGTGGTGTGCACCTGTAGTCCCAGCTACTTGGGAAGCTAAGGTGGGAGGATTGCTTGAGCCCAGGAGGTCAAGGCTGCAGTGAGCCATGATCGTGCCACTGTATTCCAGCCTGGGCAACACAGCAAGACTCTGTCTCAAAAGAAAGAAAGAAAGAAAAAGTAATGAAGTATCCTGAATAGGATTCTGGAACAGAAAGATAGTAAATAAAAATGAAAAAAAAAAAAACCCAATAAAGTGTAGACCATAATGATAACGCTATTAATTGCAAAAAATGTATCATACTAATGTGTTAGTAACAGGGAAAACCGAGTATGGGATATATGGGAACTCTTAATAATATCTAAAATGCTTTTAATTGATATATGTAAATTATACGTATTTATGGGGTACCTGTGATATTTTGATACATGTGTACAAAGTGTAATGATCAAATCAGGGTATTTGGAACAGCCATCACCTTGAACATTTATCATTTCTTTGTGTTAGGAACATTTTAAATCTATTTTGAAAAATACAATATATTGTTGTTAACTATAGTCACCCTGCTGTGCTGTTGAACACGAGAACTTATTCCTTCCATGTAACCATATGTTTGTACCTATGAACCAGACTCTTTTTATCCTTCTGCCCCTGGATCCCAGTCTCTGGTAATTATCATTCTATTCTCTACCTCTATGAGTTTCACTTTTTTAGCTGTCAAATATGAGTGAGAACATGCAATAGTTGTCTTTGTGTGCCCAGCTTTTTTCACTTAACATAATGACCTCCATTTCCATCTATGTTGTAAATGACAGGATTTCATTATTTTTTAAATGGATGAATAATATCCCATTATGTATATGAACCATATTTTCTGTATCCATTCATTTGTACATGGACACTTAAGGTGATTCCACCTCTTGGCTATTGTGAACAGTGCTGCAGTAACATGGGAGTGCAGATGTCTCTTCGATAGATTCTTTTCCTTTGGATAAACAGTAGTGGGATTGCTGGATTGTCCAGTATTTCTATTTTTGGAGAAATGTCCATATCCGTACTATCTTCTTAATTTTTCTGTTAGAAGAAAACTGTTCTTAAAAAAGTCTATTAACCTCCCACCCAATTTGTTAGTATATATATATTTTATAGACACACACACACACACACACACACACACGCACGCATATTTTGAGATGGAGTTTCAAAATAAAAAAAGAAAAACAAAACAAAAACAAAGAAAATTTAAAAAGAAATAAGAAATAAGACAAAAAAAAAAAAAAGAAAAACAAAACAAAAACAAAGAGACGGAGTTTTGCTTTTGTTGCCCAGGCTGGAGTGGAATGGCATGATCTCTGCTCACTGCAACCACCGCCTCTCAGGTTCAAGCAATTCTCCTGGCTTAGCCTCCCAAGAGGCTGGGATTACAGACATGTGCCACCATACTCTGATAATTTTGTATTTTTAGTAGAGATGGGGTTTCACCATGTTGGCCAGGCTGGTTTTGAACTTCTGACCTCAGGTGACCCACCCGCCTCAGCCTCCCAAAGTGCTGGGATCACAGGCATGAACCACCGAGCCTGGCCTATATATTTTTTAATATCAGATTTTCATAAAATAGGGTTCACTTGCATACAGTTTTATAAACTTTAATGTGAGTGATTTCCCATCAATCAGATCAAAACTTAAGGTAGTGGATCTTCCTCCGTAGCACAGATGAGGTCTCACCCTTGTGTTGCTCAGGAGGGCAGTAGCACAATCATATCTCATTGCAGCCTCGACCTCTTGGGCTCAAGAGATTCTCCTGCCTCAGCCTCCTGAGTATAGGCACATGTCACCATGCTCACCTAATTTCATAAGTTTTTGTAGAGATGGGATCTTGCTAGGTTGCCCAGGCTGGTCTTGAACTCCTGGCCTATGGTGATCTTCCTACATTGGTCTCTCAAAGTGCTGGGATTATTAACAACCACCTCCTCATCATAGGCATGAGCCACCATGCTTGGTTAAGGTAGTAAATCTTAAAACTGTTCAAGTGACAGAGCACTGGGAAATCACAGTGTTCTGTTGGTGTACATTACAGATTTTGCCTTTTTTTTTTTTTTTTTTGAGGCAGGGTCTTGCTCTGTCACCCAGTGGCACAATCATGGCTCACTGTAGCCTTGACCTCCTGGGCTCAAGCAATTCTCCTGCCTCAGCCTCCTGAGTAGCTGGGACTACAGGCACATGGCACCATACTGGGCTAATTTTTTAGGTTTTTTTTGTAGAGACAGGGTTTCACCATATTGCCCAGGCTGGTCTCAAACTCCTGGGTTCAAGTGATGCACCTGCCATGGCCTCCCAAAGTGCTGGGATTACAAGCATGAGCCACTGCACCTGACCTCTTTATAAAACTTTAATACACTATTACTGTGACCTAATTTACAGTCTATATGTAAGCTTCCCCAATTATCCCCCAAATGTCCTTACAAAGAACCTTGTTATTTTGTTTCTTATCCAGGATCCAATCAAGGATCACCCATTTAGAGATTAAATCTTCTTTAGCCTGGAACAGTCTCTTGGCTTTAATTCTTTTCTCTTTAATTTTCTTCCTTTGTTTTTGGTCTTTAAGACACTGACTTTAAAATTTATGGTAAAATACATGTGACACAAAATGTACCATTTTAGCCATTTTGTAGTATACAGTTCTTTGGCCTTCAGTGCATTCACATGGCTGTGCAATCATCACCACAATAAGGGTGCAGTGCTTTTTCATCACCCCAAATAGAAACCTGTACCCACAAAACAGTCACTCCCCATTCCTACTGCCCCCAGCTCCTGGTAACCACAGATCTGCTTTCGGTCTCTATGGATTTGCCTATTCTAGACATTTTCTGTCATTGGAATCACATACTATGTGGTTCTCTGTGTCTGGCTTCTTTGACGTTGCAGATTGTTTTCAAGGTTCATCCATGTTGTAGCATGTGTTACAACTTCATTTCCTGTTTTTTTGTTTTGTTTTGTTTTTTGAGACAGAGTCTCACTCTGTTGCCTAGGCTGGAGTGCAGCAGTGTGATCTCAGCTCACTACAACTTCCACCTCCCAGGTTCATGCAATTCTTGTGCCTCAGCCTCCCGAGTAGCTGTGATTACAGGTGCGTGCCACCACATCCGACTAATTTTTGTATTTTTAGTAGAGGGGTGGTTTCACCATGTTGGCCAGGCTGGTCTTGAACTCCTGACCTCAAGTGATCCGCCCACTGTGGCCTCTCAGAGTGCTGGGATTACAGGCGTGAGCAACTGCACCCGGCCAACTTCATTTCCTTTTATCACTGAATAATACTTGGTTGTGTGACTATAACACAATTGTTTATCCATTCCTCCATTGGTGGATGTTTGTGTTGTTTCTACCTTTTGGCTGTTGTGGATAGTAGTGCTGTGAACACTTGTGTACAAGGTCTTGTTTGAATATCTGTTTTCAACGTTTTCTATACCTAGGAATTGCTGGGTCGTATGGCAATTCTATGTTTAATTTTTTTCTTCTTTTTTTAGGTGGGGTTTCGCACTGTCACCAGGCTGGAGTGCAGTGTACCATCTCAGCTCATTGCAACCTCCACCTCCTGGTTCAAGTGATTCTGCTACCGCAACCTCCGGAGTAGCTGGGATTAAAGGCATGCGCCACCATGCCCAGCTAATTTTTGTATTTTTAGTAGAGACGGGGTTTCACCATGTTGGCCAGGATGGTCTTGATCTGTTGACCTTGTGATGCACCTGCCTCGGCCTCCCAAAGTGCTGGGATTACAGGTGTGAGTCACCACTCTCAACCAACACTGACGTTGTGTCTTGGCCAATTGTTTTGCAGAATGTCCCCTGATTTGGATTTATTTGGTTATTTCCTCATAGTTAGGTTCAGATTATACATTTTTGACAGGAATATTACATAGATACTGCTGTGTCCATCTCGCTGTATCATGTGAGGAGGCAAAACACATTCATTTCTACTACAGAAGTAAGGAACAATTTTACTAAGAGATGTGGCTGCTGGACACGTCTCTGCATCTCATAAAACAACGCAGGCAATACTCTAAATAAATTGTTTCCTACTTTTCCATAATAGTTGCTACTTGTCCTCTTTCGTTTGCCTTTTGTTAGCACTTGCAGGCAGATAAGCAGCGGCAGGTACTAATGTTCATGGGAGGACGGAGAAAATGAAGAAAATTCTCTCATCTTGACCTTTTTTTGTTGCAAATTGGGAAAAAAGAGTGATGATTTGATGTTTAAGAGGAAAAACCCTTATTCTAGCCCATGGGACAGTACTTCAGGGCCATCAGTAATAAGAGAGGAAGGTTGCAGGGCCTCAACTTGAGTACCTGAACAAAGGTTGTTCTCCTGGCTCTTATGCCCAAATGCCAATAATTACAGGCAAATTAGCTCCCAGAGTCCATCTCTACTGGATTACATTTAAGACCAAGGTAGGGCAGGGCATGGTGGCTCACGCCTGTAATCCCACCACTTTGGGAGGCTGAAGGGGGAAGACAGCTTGGGGACAGGATTTGAAGACCAGCCTAGGCAACGTAGTGAGGCCAGTCTCTTAAAAAAAAATTAGCTGGGCATGGTGATGCATGCCTGTAGTCTAAGCTACTCAACAGGGTGAGATGGAAGGATTGCTTGGGCCCAGGCAGTCGAGGCTGTAGTGAGCTGTGATCCAATCACTGCACTCCAGCCTAGGTTAAAGAGCAAGACCATGTCTCTAAACAAACAAATACATAAATAAAAAATTTAAAAGACCGAGGTGGTTTGACAAGCCTTGAGGAGCAGAGCTAGGGAAGGCCCCCAGAGACAACAGTGGGGCTCTGTTCCTGGAATAGGCAGGAAATTTCTCCACAAAGTAAAAAAAATCAAGCCACTAATAATGATTGTCTCCTGCTTAGCTTTTGTTCTTTTCTCTTTAATTTTCTTCCTTTGTTTTTGGTCTTCCTTCGTTATGATGGGAACGTGAGCAAAGGGGGCTGAGCAAAGGCTGGCCCTTCCCTAGCTCAGTCCCCGTCTGCTTACCACCCTCTTTCCTCCTCCCTGGAGGAGCACTCAGCCTCACTCTCCACATCCACCCCCAGCAGGTGACCTCTAGGAGCACTTACAGGGACAGTAGTGGCAGTACATTTTGTTGAGTGCTAAGGACCAGGTGCTGGGCTAAACACTGTCTCCTCTCATTCTGACCACAAACCCAAGAGGTTGTTAGGATCTTATTTCATAGAGCTGCTGTTCAGAGAGTTCCAGCAACGTTCCCCACTTCACTTGGCTAGTGAGCAGCTGAAGTGGGCCTGGAACCTATGTCTTGATGACCCAAAGCCTTATGAGCTCAGCCACTTGGCTGCCTTCCTATCTCTGCCTCCCAGTGCCCCTGGAATCTTGCGTGTTCACCTTAGCCATCATGGGAAGTGGGAAGCAGCTGCCTGTGGTTCCCTTTGGGGAGCAGCTGATAATCTCCAAACGGGCTGGGGCTCAGGCAGGGGAAGGAAGATAGCAGCTGGCAGGGGGTGGGGGGATGGGGGACAGTGTGCCAGCAGGTCCCAAGAGGTGGCTCAGAGGGAAGTCTTTGGAACAGCACTCTGAAAAGGGAAGGCACAGTGTTGGCACAAGGAGGCCACCTGCTGGCACAGCCTCCAGGGAAAGCTCCAGCCTTGTCTGTCTTCCATAGTCCGAAGTCCAGGCCGCAAGAAGCACTAGAGCCCCCGTCTTAGGGTCCACGCATCCTCCGTAGAATCTCTTTCCCTCCTCTTTTGAAAGTGATGGTGGGGACAGCTGAAGGTAGAGTGGTTCCCTGTGTGGCAATCAAAACCCTGTTTCTGCTCAGAGGGAAGTGGGCAAGGCAGTGGTCTCCACCTCTGGTTTCTCAGTCCTCCCTCCCATTATATCTGGATGAAATCAAGGAACTTTCAGCCTGCTGGTCTCAGAGCAGGGCCACCTCTCTCCCTGCCCATGGTCTTTCTGTGGTCCCCATGGCGCTGCTGTCCTGGGTGTCTGAGGTGGCAGCTGTCCATGTGAGGCTGGCTCTTAGCACTCTCCCTCTGGATTGGGGGGCACTATCCCTCTGGAGTGGAGGAGTCCACAGGGCTCCTTCCACATCAATATCTAGGGCCAAGCCTTTGGCATTTCCTCAGGCCATGGCTGGCTTTGTTCTTCCAAGGTTAAGAAAGAGGAAGGGAGACCTGCAAGGGATCGCAGTGAATAAACATTCCAACTCACAGCCGTGGAGGGACCGGCCTGGCACTAGCATCCTACCAAGATCTGAGAGGCACTCTGTGTTTTCTTTTCTTCTTTTTAAAGGCTGCTTGAACTCTATGGTTTTCTACTTGGTACGAGGCAAACAGAACTGCTGAGGAGTTAAGGAGGTGTGCATGTGACCTGCATAGCAAAGCAGATGGTTCTCATCTTCATTTCCCATATTTTGTAATTTTTGTTGTTTTTATAAAAAGCATCTAACTACCCTCAGCTATTGAAGCCAGCCAAGTCTATGGGGAAGACAGGGGAGAGGAAGGTGGTAGGTTCTGCCTCCCAGTGTATTTGGACATATAGGAGGAAGGGATTGGATGGGAGGAAGGGATTCGATGGCAGAAAGGGCCTCTGTCACTTAGAAGAGGTTTTTGCCTAGCTTGACACCTGGTTACTTCCTCATAGTTTTTGACCCAGGCAAAAAGAGATGGTGCTGTGAGTGGTCTGGGGTGATTCTGAGTGTCCAAGGACTCCAATACAGTAGTCCTGGATGGGAGAGTGGATTTCTTGAAGAAGATGCCCTGCCGGTGGCTTGGATCAGCCTAGGGAAGACCTGGACGGCGGTCCATATATGTGGCAGTGGAAGTGAGAAAATCCAGACGCTGTAGACATAAGTATACAATGGCTCTGAGGAGGGGATGGCTGCTATGTTTCTGACCTGGCTTGAGGGAGGGGTTGCCAGGCCACCAGACCCATCACAGGGGAGAACACAGTTGGGCACCTCATCACCAAGTGTGCTCAAAGACCCCAGGTTGAGCCACACCTTGACAGGTCAGTGTCCATGAGGGAGGGAGGACAGGCATCATGCCTCCATCCCATGGGGTTTGCTCTCTTACTCACCATCCAATAAACATTCAATAAGTGCCCAATTTCTGCCAAACACAGCTGGGCATTAGGAATCCAGAAGTGAATAGGGCTGTGCCCACCCTTGAGAGCCCAAAGTCTAAAGAGGGAGATGGAGAAATGAACACAATTGCAGCACAGGTAAGGGATGTGGCAATCGAAGTATACAGAAGGTGCCATGGGAGCCCTTAGGCATGGCCACCAAGGAAGCCTGGGCTGAGACACAGGGGCTAGAGGTCTGAGCTTCTGGGATCTGCCTGACTCAAAAGCCAGCCGACTGCTGCCCTGAGCGGGAGAAGGACCAGTGAGGAAGGAGGTGGGTGGCACCAAATATTCCTGACAACACATGGCCAAGCTGATAAAGCAGGCACCCTCTGCACAGGGCTGTCCTGCAGCGGGAGGTGAGGAGAGGCAGCTGCTCTGTAATCACCCTACCTGATACAAATACAACATCTCAGATCTCAGAGCCACTACTCCAGGCTCTGAGTAGTTGGAATCCCAACAGTCAGTAACCCAGCAACACAATTCTGGGAAGAAAATCAGAACTCCCAGGTCAAAGGGGAAGTGAGATTTGAAACACGAACAGTACGAACGGGTCCCAGTCCCCAAAAATCCATTAGCTTTCTGAGTCAGACTCCAAATGCCCCAAGAGTCAGGGCTTCTAGAGCAACAGCAGAGGTGGCCATCATCACCACCAGCACCACTGAGTGTGAGCCCAGAGGATGCCAGACACCTTCCTAGTGGGTTCCAGGAACAGACACAAACACCACTGTGATACTGCAACTCCCTATTCACTTCTGGAAGCTGGCCAGAGCCTGCACACTACTCACAAAGGGTGTGGGCTGACCATCATCTCATCCATAGATGCTTCCTGAGCAGAAGAGGGGAATCTGATTAGGGTGGTGGAAGTCTACAAAAAAGAAAGCATGGGAACCAGTGTCTGTAGAGGGGCTAGGAAGAAAGATGGCCCCCTGATCTGGGAAAGCAGCCTTTTCTCCCCAGCGGCCCTTGTATGGAATATACCTGTGCAGCACTGGGTTTGGGGGAGGACATTCAATAACACCTGTAAAGTACTGTCCCTTAGGAAGGGCAGTCAGGACACAGGGAGATTCATCCTTCGATCTAGCTCCAGGTCTTAAAGAAAGAAAACAGTCCCCTAAATGATTCATTTCGTTAAATAGTTCACTAAGGCAGAAATTTTTTCTACTTTAGAGGAGAAAGATTAAGGTCAGAGAGATGGATACATTGGCTTAGGGTCACACAGTAAGTTGGTGCCAAAATGACGCTGGGCCTCTTGTCCTTCAGTGTGCTATTTCTAGAGCCTCTGATTTTTATGAGTCTACTGTAGGGCCAAGAAGGGGTTCTATTCTAATTTGAGGTGGTACAAGCTTGGCTAGCCAGGTCTTGTGACCTTGAATGAAGCATTTTTACCAAGGCAAATGGGTCTATGGAGCCAAATTCTCTCCTGGCTGAGATCTCTCAAAGACATTTGTCTGCTAAAAGCGGGGTAGGGTGGAGGTAGGCAGTAGGGAAGCTTGAAAAAAAAGATGACCAGAACACAAGTGTAACAGATGCACCCAGCTGTTGTCGCTGGTGAGCACAGACAAGGGTGGGGTGCCGATGGCTCCAAGGGAGACAGTCTTGGCTGATAAAGGAGGCCAGAGTGACGACCTACAGTCCCTGAGATGCTAGTGCTGACTCCAAGGATGGCATGTCACTGGTCTTTCACATTCAGTGAGCACTGAGGAGACTTGACTGGTGCTTGCCCCTAGGTGGAGAGTCCCTTAGAACATCCCCCAGCACTGGCAGAGTGGTAAGGGATTTTCTTCTGTTCTTCCCTAACTTCCAGCTGAAGCAGAACGTAGACCATGGAAACTTGGGTTGACTGGTAAACTACTAATATTGCTTATACCCCAACTACAGCAGTAGCCATCCGCGCCGAGGACTTCCCCCAGAGGCACTGTGGTTCAGTAGAAAGGTCACCAGACCAAGCCTGCTAACCAGCTGTTGGACCTTGGACAAAATGTTTAACATCTCTGTGCTTTCGTTTTCTACATTTTATGTACATAAATGCAGATGCTGGACAAGATGTCTTCTAAAATTTTTTTCCAGTTCTAAAACAGCATTTGATAGGAGCCCAAGTTTCATTTTCCCCAGGAGTATGATGGCTGAGTGTGCTGTCATTGCCACCCTCTGAAGTTTCTCTCATTTGTCCCAACGGGTCAGCACGTATGTGCTTTGTGTCTGCACTTCACCCCACGGGCCCTGTGAAAGCCTTCCAGCAAATGGCTTAAATGTCTGTTCTGCTCCCTCTGCTAGGAAATGTATTTTAGACTCAGTTCTTCCCTCCTGCAAGTCTGAACTTTAGGTCTCCTTCTGAAGTGGGCAAGGATGGTGGGCTCCAGGAGCAGCAGCTCTGGTGTGGTAGGAGCCGGAACAGGAGGTGAATGGGGGAAGGACGTCCCTATGTTCTCACACCCCAGGACCTCCAGTATTCTGGCCACAAAACAGGGTCGAGCTAGCATTGCATGATCTGGTTCAGCTACAGGGTCGAGCTAGCATTGCATGATCTGGTTCAGCTCAATTCTCAGCTTCAGCAGTCTTTCTGCCACCCCTGATCACACTGGGTTGGATTTGTGGGGGAGGGAGCTAAGGCCTGCAGACATGAACATACATGCTTAGGTTGGTCGAGCCAACAATGAACGGCAGAGTGGGATAGGAATCCAGGTGTCTGATGTCCCAACCCATTACTTTTTCCACTTCCCCTGCTCCAACCAGAAGGTTCTGAAAGGACTCCTGGCTATCCAGCCCAACACGAGGTCCTGTTTAAAGACACTAGTGACTGTCAGGTTCCAGGGGTGAAGTCTGGTTCTGAGAAGGCTGGTGGGGAGGGGGACAAAGTTTGGGGCAGTGCTGGAATGGGAAAGACATCTGCACCTGAAGGCCAGACTTTAGGGGGGTGGGTGGTAGGCGGGGGTAGATGAGGCTTGCAAAAGGAAGAGATGACGCCCCTAACCCATCCTCTCTGAGGTGGTGGGGAGAGAGGTTTGGGTTTTTCCTTCCTCTTCTTTCTTTGCCAGCCGGGCCTCTACCCCCAGGCCTGAAAGTTACCCCCCACCCCCGACCCCCATCATAAATGTGCCAGTGGGTTTGCCTTGGGCCAACAGGCTCCCTCAAACCCACCTTTCTAGCCTGACACAGACCCTCCTCCGACGCCCAGAGAATACCCATCAGTCTTCACTGATTCCCTGGCATACCCTCCTTCCTCCAACGCCCCCTGCAGACGAGGCGACCCCGTGCCGTCCCCTCCCCAGGACGAATTCCCCCAAAGTGCCGTCAGCTCAGAAAACTCGGCAGTGCGGATCCCGCGCGCGGGCACCCCGGGCTGCCCCTCCGCCCCGCGGGGGAACCCCGACGCCCAGGTGCCCTCGACCCCGAGACTCACCCAGAAGAGCATGTTGAAGAAGAAGAGCAGGTATTTCACCAGCGGGCTGACGAAGGAGAACTCCTCCCCGGAGGCTGCCGGCGCCCCGGGTCTCCGCGCCATGGCCCCGCCGCCGCCGCCCCCGGGGGCCTATCTCCCAGCGGCGGCCGACCGGCCTGTGCGCCCCGCGCCCGGGGGCATGAGCCGCGCCGCGCAGGTGCCCGGCCGGCGGGGGAGCTGCGCCGCGGCGGGAGGCGCCTGAGCCGGGGGAGGGCAGGAGCGGCGCGGGCTGGTGAACCGCGCCTGGAGCCGCCGGAGCCGCGGTGGGTAGCGCGAGCGGCCGAGACTCCGCCGCGGCCGCAGGACCAGCCCGGCCAGCCCGGCGCCCGGGAAACCCGGCCCGCCCCCGGCCGCCCATTGGCGCGGCGGCTGGAGCCCGACTTCCCATTGGCTGGCGGCTGATGTCACTAAGTATCCAGACATCCCTCTCCACGGAGAGTCGGGGGAGACACCTGTTCTGTGAGGGACAACTTGTTAAAGGGTCAGCGGTTCTGCCTCCCCCCTTCCCCGAAAGGAAAGCATCCAGGCTGCAGCTGCTCAAAGGCACAAGAATGAGGAGAAGGAATGCACCGCGCATCCCACACCCACTCCTCTGCCCAGTTGCTGTGCACATATGCAAACACACATACATTAAAATCAACAAGTACGCACACCGCGTGTCGAGCAATGTGCCGAAAGCTCTGGGAACACGAGAGAACAGAAATTTTATTGTCCCCGGGGTATGACAATAAAATCAGGGAGACAAAACTAACCTACATATAATAATTAGACTAAGAGTAGATGTGATTCTTTTTAGTAACTACCTATTTTAAACGCTTATTTCTAAAGCTCTATAACCCAACAGTGGAGATTTAGGAACATCAGCGCCAATCCTGCCGTCCTTTCATTGCCGTGTCAATTCCCGCCCCCGCAGCCCCTCTCTCCCTTGGTCTACTTGCACACACCGTTTTTAACATGCTGATCCGGCACACACAGGTTGAGTGCAGTCTTGCTGGTGAATATACTGTGCTGGCTACCCTAAGTAGTACAAGCGTGAACCTCGGGGAGGGATCTGATTCCACCATCATTAGCTGCGTGAAAGCTGCAAGCCACTTAATCTCGCGGAGCCTCAGTTTGTTTAATGTTAAATGGGAGAGTCCTGACCTAGATGTTCATGTGAGGATTAAATGAGATAATGGATGCTTAGCTCACTTAGCACATGGCTGGCACATGGAAAGGCTCATCAAAGGCAGTACAGTATTTCGTTTTAGCAGAATTTAGAATCAAGTGTGGAAATATAACTGCACAAATAATTATAATACATGTGGTAAAAGATTAGTGAAGATATTGTGGCAAGTGAAATTAGAGGAGGATGGGGTTTAGGATAGCAGAGATGGAGGGGAAACATAACCCAGGTGGATTTAAAAAAAGAGTGAACCAAAGTTTGGAAGTGCAGAAGCATGCCATGTGTTTCGTGCAAAATAAGCAGACTGCTGTGACTGGAGCACAGAGTATGCTTGTAATAGCAGTGGGAGATAATGCCGACCGATGCCGATACATATTGAATTGTGTTAAAATTGTGGAAGTACTTGAATATTAGATTGAGGAGTTAGTGCTTAATTGACTTAGAAATAAGAGTTTTGAAAAAAGGGATGATGGAAAACCCACTGTTTTCAGTTAGAGTGGGAAAGAGGCTGGAGAGCGAAAGATTTGTTAGAAGCATGCTACTCGTCATCCAGATAATTAAAAATCAGGAACTGATTTAGGAGTAATAGAATAATAGAAGGTTAAGAGAGGATAGAAGGGAAGCCGTTGGCAAGATAGACTCTCGAGAGCTAGGCTGTGATAAGGAACAGGCAAAACAGGAGCACTAAGAGTGAAGGTTAAAGAAGGCAGTCACAGCCAGGTTATTGGGTGATTACTGGCTGTTAACAGGTTAAGTGATACTTGGAGATCAATTTTAGTATGAAGAGAGTAGGGTGGGCAGAAGTCATTTTACAAGAAGTTAGTGAGTGAATGGGTAGGTGCCCATTTTCAGATGTTAGAGCAGGGAGGATAGAGAAATAGACCAAGATGCTGAATGTTTCTATTAGATGATCTTCCAGAAATAAGTTTTTTTTTTTTTTGAGATGGAGTCTCACTCTGTCACCCCAGATGGAGTGCAGTGATGCGATCTTAGCTCACTGCAACCTCCACCTCCCAGGTTCAAGCAGTTCTCTTGCCTCAGCCTCCCAAGAAGCTGGGATTACAGGTGCCTGCCACCGTGCCTGGCTAATTTTTGTATGTTTAGTGGAGATGACGTTTCGCCATGTTGGCCAGGCCAGTCTGACCTCAAGTGATCTGCCTGCCTCGGTCTCCCAAAGTGCTGGGATTGCAGGCGTGAGCCACTGCCCTCGGGCAAGAGATCATTTTAAACTGAGACAGGAAGAAGAAGGAAGATCACAAAGTGTCAAGGAAGGAATGAGTGGTGAAATGGAAGCTGGGAACGAAGACTGTGGACATCTCTCTCTGGAGCTTTGAAGGTTATGGGAGCCTTAAGGGACCTCAGAGTAAAGAGAAAGTTCTCTTTTCGCATATAAGAGACCTAACATGTTTGTAGGAAAACAAACAAACAAACAAACAAGAAACAGTAAAGAGGGATTAAGGTGGATAATGGCTGGAATGAGGTTTTGGAATTAACAGGTAAAGACGGGATCAGGATTTAAAGTGATGACCACAATGTCCCTCAAGTGGAAGTCATGGATGGCACCCATGAAGTAGGAAGCCATGCAACTATAGAACAAAGAATTAGGAAACTATGCACTGAGCTGGAATAATCTCCAAGTTAAGTCATTAAGTTTAAAAAGCAAAATGAGGGACAGTGGATATGATATATTACCTTCTGGTTAAAGAGAAAGAGAAAGAACAAAAATAAGGAATGACATATGTATTTCCTTCCCCCTGCCTAAATAAACTCTGGAAGGAAATATAAGACATCAAGTAAGAAAGGAGGTTACATACTGAGATGGTGATGAGAACTAAAAAGAGAAGAGAGAGACTTTTCACTGTGTATCATTTTATTCTTTCTGGGTTTTGCAGCATAGAGTGTATTAATGATTCAAACTGAAAAAAATCACACAAATTGAAAAGTTGAAAAGAATTTAAAAATTGAAAAAATATAGCTTTACTATAGAATGCTATGCAGCCATTTAAAATAACATAGAAAATGTATGTACTGACTTGCAAAAAGGTCCATGACATAGGAGGTGCAAAGATCAGGTTGTAGAATTAAGGATATAGAGTATCTGATAATCGGTGAGTAGTTTCAATTTATTTTGGGTCCTTGGAAAAGGTATTTCAGTTCTTTGAAATATATAATGTGGCCATTTAAAATGGAATTCAAAACCAGGTGCGATGGCTCATGCCTGTAATCCCAGCACTTTGGGAGGCTGAGGCAGGCAGTCCACTTGAGGCGAGGAGTTTGAGACCAGCCTGGCCAACATCATGAAACTCTGTCTCTACTAAAAATACAAAAATTAGCTGGGTGTGGTGGCACGTGGCTGTAATCCCAGCTACTCGGGAGGCTGAGGCATGAGAACCACTTGAACTCAGGAGGTGGAGTTTGCAGTGAGCCAAGATTGCACCATTGCACTCCAGCCTGGGTGACAGAAATTCTGTCTCCAAAAAAACAAAAAACAAAACAAAACAAAACAAATAAAAATGGAACTCAAAAAGATTATGTAATAGTATATAAGATTTTAACAATATAAGCATATTCATAGTAAGAAATATGGGCAAATTTCAACAGAGATGAAAAAATATAAAAGTAAAATCAGCTGTGTTGTTGCGATGGGATGTGTAGCAATTTCTAACTTAAAAATATAGTTAATATTATTACATATGATTATGAAGAGAATTAAAACATTTCAATGATATCTCTTTAAAGAAAGAGGGCCATGTTGCTGGAGCTAACACTGGCAGGAAGGCATGTGAAGAGAGGAGCAGTGACAGGCGAGTTCTGGGTAGAGCAAGGCAGGAGACCCGATGCAAGACAGGTCAGCAGCAGTGATGGCCCAGCTGGAGTGGATGATGACTATGGTAATCCCAGTTAGCCAGCCTGATGATTTCCTTTAAAAAGCATGTACTAGGCCAGGCGCAGTGGCTCACACCTGTAATCCCAGCACTTTGGGAGGCCGAGGTGAGCGGATCACAAGGTTAAGAGTTCAAGTCTAGCCTGACGAACATGGTGAAACCCGTCTCTACTAAAAATACAAAAATTAGCTGGGCATGGCAGTGTGTGCCTGTAATCCCAGCTACTCAGGAGGCTGATGCAGGAGAACCACTTGGACCTGGGAGGGGGAGGTTACAATGAGCCAGGATCTCGCCACTGCACTCCAGCCTGGGTGACAGAGTGAGATTCCATCTCAAAAAAAAAAAAAAAAAAAAAAAAAGCATGTAGTACCCCAGAGTGCCCACGGTGGGAACTGCAAATGCTGGACACTGCAAAGAGGCAAGTGACTCTGGAATGCACTGTTTGAAATGCACCACTGAAAAACCCAGCTGTAGGATCTGGGATTATTAGAGAACTAACTGATGCTATGTGATATGTGACTCTGGAAGGATTGGAAGCTTTGTCTGCACCATTCTTTCTGTTTAGCAAGTTTTCCTACTATATTTTTTTTGTATTTTAACTTTTTATTGACATATAACATATCTACTAAATGCAGCATTCTCTTTTATTTATGTGCTGCTTTCTATTTTTTGTTATGTCCTTTTAAAATCTGAGATCAGTACAAAACTATATATTCAGAGCCATCACAATTTTGTAAAATAAAAAGAATTATATATTTTAAAACACCATGTTGTATACAATAAACATATATATAATTTTTATGTGTCAATAAAAAAATTAAAGAATTAGGTTTATAAGTGTATAGAAGAAAAGGCATCATAATATAAACAGTGATTTTTCCTGCGTGGTAGGATATTGGTTGCTTTCTATTTGTGTTACTTTTCTTTTTCCTCAGTTTTTTTTAGTGAATATGTTTTCTTTTTATTAATAAGAAAAATGTTTGGTGTTCTTGTTTTCTCTTTTGATTAGAAATATTTTCAAATGCACAGAAAAGTAGAAAGAATAATCCAGAGTATTCCCATTACCAAATTTTCCCATTTTCTCATGTTTCCTTCATCCATTTTTGAGCTATCATGTCATTTACCCATTAATTTAATTTTCATACCTAAAAATAATGACTTTTTATAAAACTATGATAACGTTATAATTCCTTATAAGTTTAACAATAATTTCCTGACATAATTTTGTACCCAGTTCATACTCAAATTTCCTGAATTGACCTCAAAATATCTTACAGCTGCTTTGTTCAAACCAGGATTTAATCAAGAACTAGTCATTGCATTTAGCATTATGTGGGGTTCTTTTTGAGAAACCTGACTTAATTGAAACTTCATGAGCAATATAATGTTTCATGAAGAAGGTGGCGTTTGAAATCTGAGTCCTCAAGGATTTGTCAGAATTGACATGGGTAGAGAAGTGAGGTCACTTCAGGAGCCCAGATCAAAGTGAGCAAATTCAGAGAAACCGAAAAAGAGCAGGTGTGTTTGGCTAGTGGCAAGTAGCCCCATGTATTTGGATCAAAGGGAAGAGAATAAGGGGGGATAAAATTAGTAAAACAAATTAGAAAGAGATCATGGAGGGCCTTGAGGGTTGTTTCCAGTTCCAGTTCACTCTGTAGGCAGCTTGAGAATTCTAGTGAGCCCCTGTGATAATAACCCATCAGTCCATAACGCCTGTAGAACTCTGGCCGTGTTGCATTAGTATGTGTACCCCTGACACCTAGCAGAGCATGGGACACAGGATGTATTCAGTGTTGAAAACATGGTGCTTGGCTGGTCATGGTGGCTTGTTGATCCCAGCACTTTGAGAGACAAAGGTGGGCAGATCACCTGAGGTCAGGAGTTCGAGACCAGCTTGATCAACATGGCAAAACTCCATCTCTACTAAAAACACAAAAATTAGCCAGGCATGGTGGTGGGTGCCTGTAATCCCAACTACTCCAGAGGCTGAGGCATGAGAGTCACTTGAACCCAGGAGGAGGGGGTAACAGTGAGCTGAGATCATGCCATTGCACTCTCCAGCCAGGGTGACAGAGTGAGAGTCCCTCTCAAAAAAGCAACAAAACAAAACAAAACACATGATGTTTGAACTCCTGACCAGCCTGGCCAACATGGTGAAACTCCATCTCTACTAAAAATAAGCCAGGTGTGATGGTGGGCACCTGTAATCCCAGCTACTCAGGAGGTTGAGGCAGGAGAATTGCTTGAACCTGGGGGGGCAGAGGTTGCAGAGAGCTGAGATCACACCACTGCACTCCAGCCTGGGTGACCGAGCAAGACTCTGTCTTAAAAAAAAAAAAAAGAAAAGAAAAGAAAGAAAACTTGGTGATACGAAGGATTTTTAGTTGGAGACTGACATATCAAAATCTCCTTTGGGAAGATTTAATGATGGTGACTAGAATAAGAATTTGGAGAAGAGAGCTAGCAGAATGGGTTGCAGGAATTGAAGAGGAGGTGAGGCTTGGCTACCCTAGGTGGGGAAACAGGCTGAGCAAAGATGAGCAGCTGAGAATGAGTTCAGGATGGCATAATGACTAGAGAGAAGAATATGCTTTGTGGTGTTTTGAGAAATGAGACTCCAAAAGATAGGATCACAATAGTTTAGGGGGTCTAATATTACTTATTTGCCTCTGGTGTTACTTAATAAATAACCTCTGATCATATTCAAATTCAAGATTTGGGTTTTCTTTTTTTTGAGACAGAGTCTCGCTGTGTCGCCAGGCTGGAGTGCAGTGACGCAATCTCAGCTCACTGCAACCTCTGCCTCTTGGGTTCAAGTGATTCTCCTGCCTCATCTTCTCAAGTAGCTGGGACTACAGTCATGTGTGCCACCACGCCCAGCTAATTTTTGTATTTTTAGTAGAGACAAGTTTCACCATGTTGGCCAGGATAGTCTTGATCTCCTGACCTCATGATCCACCCTGCCTTTGCCTCGCAAAGTGTTGAGATTACAGGCATGAGCCACCGTGCCCAGACAGATTTGGGGTTTTAAAAATTGTTCCTACTTAAGTTTTTTCACATACGAATAATTTTTAGTCCAATAAGAAAGATAAAATTAGATAAGAGTATTTTGAGTCTAAAAAGAATTAATAACTCAGGAGAGCCTAAGCTAAGAGAATATTAAATCAGAATTATATTGGATTGTGTTCATTTCAAATGTGTCAGACAATTAGAATATGACACTGAGCACAATTGCATATGTGCTCAGAAATGGGACTGTGATTGGCAGTGCTCAAAAAAGGAAGGGGATAGGGATATTATGACACATTTAGAGGAAGCTTAGCAAATTTAGTTAAAATAAACTTAATAAAGAAAGCAGAACATTTGCTTCAACCTCACAGGAAATTATGTGCTCTTATTGAAGCTTGACAGTTTATTTTCTCTCTAAAAAGAGGTTAGACGCTTCTTGATTATCCTCAAGTGAAGCTGGTAGGTGTGCGGATTGGTGTTGAACTAGAGAGGAAAAAAAACTAGTTACATTTACCGTGTCGTCCAGCAAATGATTCAAACTTGTTTGGATTATTTATTCATGGTTCTTAAGATGTTCTGAGCTCAGGGATTGTTCGGTGAGTCTGTTGAAAGAGCAGATTTCCAGGCCCTCGCCCCAGCGATTCTGATTGTCAGTTGAGAGGTTAGGTGGAGCAAACAAGCACATTGAAAATTTACCTTCCCTAATGAGCAGCCTGTATGATTCTGATGTGGATCATCTATGGACAATACTTTTAAAAAAATCTCTAAAGGATCTAGTATCTTTCCTTAGGTAAGAATAGGGCTTGCACAATTAAAAAATAAATTCTAGTTTACATTTTTTTGTTTTGCTTTTTTGAGACAGGTCTCGCTCGGTTGCCCTGGCTGGAGTGCAGTGGCATGATCTCGGTTCACTGCACCCTCCTCCTTCCAGGCTCAAGCGATCTTCCTGCCTAAGCCTCCTAAGTAGCTGGGACTACAGGCACATGCCAGCATGCCCAGCTGACTATATATATATATATAAAATATATGTTATATATATTATATATGTTATATGTTATATATTATATATGTGATATATAGTATATATGTATATATATTTTTTGTAGGGATGGAGTTTCGCTATGTTGCTCGGGCTGGTCTCAAACTCTTGGGCTCAAGCAATCAGCACCCCCTAAGCCTCCCAAAGTGCTTGGATTACAGATGTGAGCCACTGTACTTGACCAATCTTTTTTTTTTTAAAGCTTATTAGGACTATGTTCAGCTGCAAGTAACAGAAAAATCATGGCTCAAACAAGTTTTGTTTTGTTTTGTTTTCATTTGCTTTTTGTCTCAGGCAACAAGAAGTCTGGGGATGGACTGTTCAGGGCTGCTCCTTTGCACACAAAAATTTAACAACATCCTCAAGGAGACAGACTCCTTCTATTTTTCTGCTACCCCATCTTAGAGAGTAGCCTTCATTCTCATGGTCACAAGGTAGCTACTGCACATCCAAACATCACACTCACATTCCAGGCAGGGAAAGGGAGAAGCAAAAGTTATAAGCCAGACACATTTGTCCCTTTTACAAAATATTCACAGATGCTTTACCAGTAACTTGTGCTAATATCTCATTGGCTAGAACTCGGCCACATCACCGCCTCTGAGTAAATATTGCTAACTAAATGTACTACTTCCCTGAAAGAAAGAAAAGTGAGATTCTATTAAGAAAGAAGGGAAGAAAGGATATGGATAGAGAACTAGAACAACGTCTGCCACAAAATGTTTATTTTATTTTGTGTTATTTTTTTTTGAGACAAAGTCTCTCTCTGTCACCCAGGCAAGAGTGCAGTGGTGCGATCTCGGCTCACTGCAACCTCTGCCTCCCGGGTTCAAGCAATTCTCCTGCCTCAGCCTCCTGAGTAGCTGCGACTACAGGCATATGCCACCACGCCTGGCTAATTTTTGTATTTTTGATAGAGACAGGGTTCCCCATGTTAGCCAGGCTGGTCTCGAACTCCTCACCTCAGGCAATCTGCCTGTCTCAGCCTCCCAAAGTGCTGGGATTACAGGTGTGAGCCACTGCATCCAGCCCACAAAGTGTTTATTATATGTTAAAGTGCCTATCAGAATATGTCTGTATGCATTATTTCAGGTGCTTGTGTGAGCCTGATGTGTAAGTTAAGGTCCACAGAACTGGCTATAAATTCATTGAGCAACTATGTGTTTCTTGGCAAAAGCACACAAAGATGAAGGCGCCACTGTCACCGACTTTGAGAAGCTCACTATCTAACTGGGGAGTTAGATGTATGTAACTGCTGTGGAAGCTTTTGGATGGTCTACCACGTCCCTATTTACCCATAACTGCTCCATCCCCATCCATAGAGGTGGTGGCTATTTTGTACCATGTGATCCTGCCTACCCACCCTCCACTCCCCCCAGATAAGTCCTGACCTAAACTGGGCCAGTCAATTCCCTCCCTCTCAAAACAGAGATAGTCACTCACTCTTTGTGTGGCTAAACCTCTAACAGATAAACTTGGTAGCTCAGGGACACCCATGTTTTTTTGCCATGGGGACTGCAGAGCAAAATAGTTGATTTGCGGCAGGAGAATGAATCAGTCACCCAGAGAAGAGCACGGAGGAGAGAGAATTGGAGACAAGAGTGTTTACTTCCTGGAGTAGTCCCTCAGACCCAGCTGGCCACATACAGTTTAGTCTGAAGAGTTTCCTTGTTCTTTTAATAGCCTTCCTGTTAATCTAGTGTAAGTTAGTTTCTCTTTCTTTCAACCAAATAATTCTTATTATTACCATGGCAAATGATATGATGTAATAAATTGCATAAGGGAACTAGGAGCAAAGCTCTTTTGGAGCAGGAGGAAAAGAGAACTTGGCATGTCTAGAAGGGAAGTGGGCTGGAATCAAAGGGAAATGAAGCTCTGAAGAGGAGAGAGCAGCGGCATGTTTTGAGCTGAGCTAGAGGAAGGAGGATTTTGCTGAACAGAGAAGATAGGAAAGTGTATCACGGTCCAGAGGGTTGTAAACGTATGGTCAACGGGAGGCAGCCAGGGCTCCAGCGCGTAAGGCCTGTGAAAGGAGGGGCAGAAAAGGCTACCCACGGAGGCTGGCACCCAACCAGGCCTGAAGATGAGATTAAGCATGTCTGTCCTTGTCATCATGGTTATACCTGTTTAAGTATGTCATATAGCAAAACTTATGCTAAAAAAGGCAACAAAATAAAAGATCAGAGCAACTTGAAATGATAGGCAGAGGCAACTTGAAACAATTGAAATGAATAATTTGAACAAAAGAATGGGCTTAAGTAGGAAAAGATGACTCTTTAAAAACTTCATAGGTTGGGCGTGGTGGCTCATGCCTTTAATCCCAGCACTTTGGGAGGCCAAAGTGGGTGGGTCACCTGAGGTCAGGAATTTGAGACCAGCCTGGCCAACACGGTGAAACCGCGTCTCTACTAAAAATACAAAAATTAGCCGGGCATGGTGGCTGGCACCTGTAGTCTCAGCTACTCGGGAGTCTGAGGAAGGAGAATCGCCTGAATCCAGGAGGCGGAGGTTGCAGTGAGCCGAGATCGCGCCACTGCGCTCCAGCCCGGGTGACAGTGCGAGACTCCATCTCAAAAATAAATAAATAAATAAAGTTTAAAAATGTTTAAAAGGTAAAAGAAAAACAAAAATTATATCATGGAATCAAATATATATGAGGTAAAGATAATAGTACAACGAAGGCCCATGGATCCAACCCCCAGCTACAACAGTCATTGACTTGCAGCCATTCTTATTTCATTACCAGTCCCACTTACTGCCCCCACCACAGGACTATTTTGAATAAATCCATGGCATCATATCATTTCCAAAGTGATGATCTTTTTGAATTATGTATTTACTAGTCATCATCATTATATTCCTAGAATAAGTTTACATCTAGGCAGAATTTCAGGCATTTTTCTTGCACTGCAAGTTTCCACAACACATACTACATATGATAAGGAACAACTAATTATGGAAACTGTTTTTATTATATTAACTGCTTTGGTTATTACCTTATCTCTTTCAGGGGCTAACTCTGTGGGCAGAAGAAAAGCCTGACTTTAAACACGTGGCTACTTTGTTTTAACTTCTCTGATTTCTTTCTTTTTTTTTTTTTTCCTGATAGCTGCCCATCACTGAACTTCTCTGATTTCTTTTAATCATAATAATAGGTGAGCCCGGCACTGTGGCTCACACCTGTAGTCCCAGCTACTCGGGAGGCAGAGGTGGGAGGATCCCTTGAGGCCAGGAGTTCCAGACCAGCCTAGGTGACAGAGCAAGACCCCATCTCTAAAATAAAATAATAATAATAACGGGTGAGGAGGTGATGGTATATTTGAAACTTGGTCATGCTAATGATGACCAAAAGCAACTGTAGTTGTAATCAAGTGCTGGACTTAGTGATATTTAGACTTTATACACTTATAGCTATCAAAACAACATTTATTATTGACATTTTTGTAGGAAAAATGTTATTATGAGTCAGAAGTTCCCAATTTTTTCCCTCCCTCCCTCCCTTCCTTCCTTCCTGACAAAAGGCTGGAGTACAATGGTGGGATCTTGGCTCACTGTAGCCTTGACCTCCCACGCTCAAGTGATCCTCCCATCTCAGCCTCCCAAGTAGCTGGGATAACAGGTGCCTGCCATCATGGTTGGCTAATTTCTGTATTTCTTTTTTGTAGATGTAGGGTTTTGCCATGTTGCTCAGGTTGGTCTCAAACTCCTGGGTTCCACCTGCCTTGACCTCCCAAAGTGCTGGGATTACAGGCATGAGCCACCATGCCTGACCCCCCGATGGAAGCATTCTTTCCTTGAAAATTAACATATTGATACCAACTAAGACATCTGTGAGCCACTCTCATCTTCACCCCTTGATTTCCACTGCGAGATCGATAGTGACCTGAGGATCATCCATGGAGCACTTGATGACCATAAACCTCTGTTCTGAGTAGTAGGCCACAGAGGCATTTTGGAGGTTCAGGAATTAGTATCAGTTCAGAGCCTGTTCTGGTTTTCTCTAAAACATTCATTTCCCCTTTACCAATGCACAGTCATCCAGGAAAAGGGCTAAAGTTTCTCTAGAGAAGGCTAGGAAGATTTATAGTATAAACTGTTGATTATATAGCAGGTTCTTCTTTGTGACCTGGAGTCTCCTTCATTCAAGGGGTTCTGGGTCTGTGAGCATGTTCCAGTCTGGGAATTGGCTGAAGGGCTAAGATTCTCTCTTGTGGTGATTCACATCAGAATTCTGTTCAACAGGACCAAAGCTTTCCCATGTACACAAATTAAGTTAGGCTTTAGTAAGCTGCGCATCTATTTTAGCTCTAGGAACATGTGATCAATTGGCCAGTGGCAAAGCTCTCTCCTGTCAGACTATTCTAATTATGATTTTGGTTCCACTGTTTGTTACTACGGTAACCACTTCTACATTATCTTTGCCAATGAAGTGCCACCACTTGGTCCTTGCCACCCCAGGATCCCACTACTCCTACCAAATTCAGGGATCCCAGTTGAATGACAGTAGTTCCAACTGTCATTCCTGGCCTACAGAGAATAGCCAACACAGAGTTTTTAAAGAAAGCAGGACCAGGCATGATGGCCCTCGCCTGTAATCCCAGCACTTTGGGAGGCTGAAGCAGGAGAATCACTTGATACCAGGAGTTCGAGACTAGCCTGGACAACATAGTGAGACCCTGTCTCTATATCAAAAGCAAAGAAAAAGGAAAAAAGAAAAAGAACGAAAGAAAGCTGGAGCACTCCTTACAAATATATTTCTCACTGGCATGGGCCCCAGGGGACATAGTAAAGGATGGGTGAGCACATCTTGTGTGATAAATGTACTCTTGCATTCCAATATCCTTAAGACTTTGAAAACATTCCTCTAGAGCAACGGTTCCCTACTAAAAGTGATTTTGTCCCCCAGAGACATTTGGCAACGTTTGCAAACATCTTTGATTGTCACAGATAGGTGGGTGCTACTAGTACCTGCTGTTAGGAGGCAGAACTACTGCTAAATGAAGCCAGGACCAGGATGAGGTGAGTGAAGTACCCAGGGCCCAAAGCTAGCTGTGTCACTCAACTCACCCTAGTCTCAGCACTGCTGCTAAACATCCTGCAATGCACAAGACAGCCCCCCACCAGAGTCTCATGATATGTCAACCTAAATAACACATAGAAAAAATCCCTGCAGAAGGATTTTTCTGTGTACAAGGTTGTGGTTTTGTAGAGGTTTTTGTAATAGTTCGTATTATCAGGTTCATGCATGAAAACCCTCCCTTCGTGGCCTTCCCCAGCTCTATTTGTCAGGGTTTTTAACATAAGTGGCTCCATTTTTATTCTTTCTTAGTTAATAATGCCAAGATTGAAAAATTCTGCTCCAGAGTATATCAAGGAAACTTTATTCAGTCTAAGCCACCTTTGGGTCCAGATGTCAAGTTAACTAACCAAACACACGATCAGAATCATATCTAGCAACTTGAGCTAACAACATGAAATCCAGAATCTCTGCTTACTGAGCTCATGTCAATCCATTTGGCCTGGCCCCACTTTGTATCTCTTTCACTTGGATTCCACACTCTGAGGACCCAATCTCACAAATATTCTCCAGATTGATATAAATTGGTTGACAAAAATTGGTATATGTGAGAGGTTCTACATCTGTGAACTGTTTTCAGTCTGGGAATTGGTTGATATAAATTGGTAAAACAATGTAATTCTTCAGTGTGTGTTTTGTCTCTTTACGGGTACACTCTGTACCTCATTCCAAGGGACCTGCTATAAGCTAAATCGTACAGGTCTAGGAGCAATGAAAAGTAGTAGTGATGAGTCCTAAGGGGACCCGCAGCCCCTTGCAAAGCATCTACCTCTGGGGAAGGCCATTAAAGTTTCTTCAGGCAAGGAGAGTCTGTCACAAATTCTTAGTGGAATGACATGGGAAAAATAAATAAAAATATTGAAGTATAATTGAATCTTGCATTTCAAGTATGAGCTGTTCTTTACAGATATGATTTTGTTACATAAAAATAGATAAAATTGCCCAGGCATGGTGACTCACGCCTGTAATCCCAGCACTTTGAGAGACTGAGGTGGGTGGATCATGAGGTCAGGAGATTGAGACCATCCTGGCCAACATGGTGACACCCGATCTCTACTAAAAATACAAAAATTAGCTGGGTGTGGTGGCTCATGCCTGCAATCTCAGCTACTCAGGAGGCTGAGGCAGGAGAATCGCTTGAACCCGGGAGATAGAGGTTGCGATGAGCCCAGATCGCACCACTGCACTCCAGCCTGCAGACAGAGCAAGAGTCCGTACCTGATGTAGATGATGGGGCGATGGATGCAGCAAACCACCACCATGGCATGTGTATACCTATGTAAAAACCTGCACGATCTGCACATGTACCCCAGAATTTAAAGTAAAATACATAAATTTTTTAAAAAATGAAATGTGTCTCTTTTTGAAAGAGGTCAGATATTATTGGGTTTCACAGACTACGTTATCTCTATTATGAAATTCATGTACTTGTGATAGCACTTGCAGGGGGTAGAAATACCTCTGGCAATTTTGACTAAGATTAGTCTTGGATTTTGTCATCTTGATTATAGGAGCATTGTGACTCACCTTTTCAAGGTGATGTATTTGTAATAGGATACTGTTCTTGGTGGTACCGTGTATGGATACTCACCGTGGATGAAAACCTGTGATAATAGCTTTGAACTATTTAATCTGTGAAAAGAATTTGGATCCTTGCATCCAGAATAAAGTATGCTTACAGGAGTGTTCACACACAGTACAGCAAACAAGCTGTGAGCATCCATTTCATGTCAGGCATTATAGTAAGGGCCGGGGTACAAATGTGAATGAGGCAGCACATACACTGAAATTGAACAAGACAGCCTTAGCCATCCCGTAAGGAGCATGCGATCTAGCCACAAGCCTAGCTACATTGTTTGGATTCAAAACAGAAGTGACCTCTGCTTTACCAATAATGACAAAATGTAAATTTAAAAAGAATCATGATAATCCCAGAAACAACTATCAGCCCCTTTTTAAAAAGAAAAAAAAAATTACTTCAAACTATTATACAATTAGGACATATTCATTATAAAAATATATAAACAGGCCAGGTGTGATGGCTCAAGCCTCTAATCCCAGCACTTTGGGAGGCTGAGATGGGCCAATCACTTGAGGTCAGGAGTTCAAGATCAGCCTGGCCAACATGGTGAAACCTTGTCTCTACTAAAAATATAAAATTTAGCCAGGCATGATGGCACGTGCCTGTAATCCCAGCTACTTGGGAGGCTGAGGCAGGAGAATTGCTTGAACCTGGGAGGTGGAGGGTGAAGTGAGCTGAGATGGTGCCGTTGCACTCCAGACTGAGTGACAGAGTGAGACTCACCCTCAAAAAAAAAAGAGGAAAATTAAAATCACTGCTACTGCCTTCCAGAGTTTTCTCTGGGCACATGCATACACATATACAAACATGTATTTTTCACAAAAAATTAGCCTGACATTGAATGTTTCCAGAGACCTAAACGATATCACAAACAGTGTCTGAAGTTTTTATTTTTTATTTTATTTATTTATACATTTTGAGACAGTCTCGCTCTGTTGCCCAGGCTGGAGTGCAGTGGCGAAATCTCAGCTCACTGTAGGCTCCCGCTTCTTAGTTTAAACGATTCTCTTGCCTCAGCCTCCTGAGTAGCTGGGATTACAGGCGCCTGCCATGACATTTGGCTAATTTTTGTATGTTTATTAGAGATGGGGGTTTTACCATGTTGGCCAGGTGGTCTTGAACTCCTGATCTCAGGTGATCCGCAGGCCTCAGCCACGCAACGTGCTGGGATTACAGGCGTGAGGCACCCCACCCAGCCAATCTCTGGAGTTTTTAAAGAACAGGGTAAGAATTCTGTAATTGCTATTTGAACTATCCTTTGATAATCCTGCTAATTTTTTTTTTACGTAGCTATTTTGGTTAATTTATAGTGAGCATTAAAATTGTTTGTAAGGGTCTACTTTGATTCTGAATTTGATACGTTAATCAGGGTTTTGCTTGATGGTTTGAAAGAGAGAGCAAGTCTGAAAACCAAAGGAAAAGGAAGACTAAAATGATATCAAAACAATCTTGAATAGATATCAAGAAGCAGCAAAGGTAAAAAAAAGTCATTCACAAAAACTTGATTAAACTAAAAAGTGGTCAGATCAGCCTGGTTTGCCTGATAGGGCTAAAGCTGGGGCAGTCTAGGACAAACTGGGATGACTGGCGATCCTAGACAGAGCCTGGGGTGTTGTGGAATACATGCACTTTCTTCCTGCCTAAACCTGAAATGTTCTGGATTCTGAAATCCGTATCTCCAAGGGACCTGGATGTACATAGGCTATCTCTGGAAGGAGACAAGAGCACCAGCCACAGCCTCTGGCGAAGGAAACTGGTGGCTGGAAAGCAAGGATGGGAGAGGGAGAGTTTTCGCTGCATAACCTTTTGCCTCTTTTGACTGTAAACCACGTGAATGTAGCAGCTATTCAAAAAACAAATACAGAAACTATTGGGGGAAATAAGTGGTCAGCATTAATTTGGTGTCTTTTTTTTGTTTGTTTGAGATGGAGTCTCACTGTCGCCAGGCTGGAGTGCAGTGGTGCAATCTTGGCTCATTGCAACCTCCACCTCACAGGTTCAAGTGATTTTCCTGCCTCAATCTCCCGAGTAGCTGAGACTACAGGCGTGCGCCACCATGCCCAGCTAATTTTTGTATTTTTAGTAGAGATGGGGTTTCACCATGTTGGTTAGGCTGGTCTTGATATCTTGACCTCGTGATCCTCCCAAAGTGCTGGGATTTACAGGCGTGAGACACCACGCCTGGTCAATTTGGTGTCTTTATGCATTAGTACCATTAAGTATCCTGGCTATTTATCATATAAAATCATTGGTTTCCAGTATCACTTTAAGTTGCACCCTTGCTCTTTTTGGGCAGGTATATAATATTACTATGAGCTGAATCACCCCTCCCACCAAATACCTAACCTCAGTGTGATAGTATTTGGAGATAGGCCTTTGGGAGAAAATTAGGTTTAGATGAGGTTGTGAGGGTGGGGCGTTTATGATGGAATTAGTGTCTTTATAAGAAGAGGCCAGAGCAGTGGCTCATGCCTGTAATCCCAGTAATTTGGGAGGCTGAGAGAGGAGGATCACTTGAGGCCAGGAATTCGAGACCAGCCTGGGTAACATGGCGAGACCCTGTCTCTGCACAAAGTAAAATAAAAAATTAGTTGGGTGTGGTGGCACATGCCTGTAGTTCTAGTTACTCAGGAGGCTGACGTGGGGGGATCATTTGAGCTCAGGATTCGAGGCTGCAGCGAGCTACGATTGTGCTGCTGTACTCCAGCCTAGGCAATAGTGAGTCCCTACAGTAGCCTGAGCAAAGACAAACATTATTTCTGTACTTATCACGTCACCTCCCAGGACAGTGAGAAATAGTGTTAGCCAATGCAGCTCTTTGAAGGCATGCTACTTTAAGAGTTTCCAAAATGGGATACGTTAGACCGGACAATGGTCCAGGCAAAGGAGGGAACCCTCCCCGTAAAGTGAAGGCACTTAACAAATCATAGGAAAATGACATTGGCAACAGTGCTTACTAAGGGCCAGTCACCACTAAGTACAGGGTATCTGAAAAGTTGGGAAACAGGATAAACAGATTTTTAAATTGTATGTTATTCAGCTTTTCAAACAATATGTTCATTTTTTTTTTTTTTTTTTTTTTTGAGACGGAGTTTTGCTCTTGTCGCCCAAACTGGAGTGCAATGGCCCAATCTCGGCTCACTGCAACCTCTGCCTCCCGGTTTCAGGCAATTCTCCTGCCTCAGCCTCCAAAGTAACTGGGATTACAGACCTGCGCTACCATGCCTAGCTAATTTTGTATTTGTAGTAGAGAGGGGTTTCACCATGTTGGCCAGGCTGGTCTCAAACTCCTGACCTCAGTAATCCGCCCACCTCAGCCTCCCAAAGAGATGGGATTACAGGTGTGACCCACTGCGCCCGGCCAATATGTTCAACTTTTTTTTTTTTTAACCCCAAGACATCTTTTCAGGTGAAATATCTCTAAATTTGAAGCTATGAAGCCATTTGTTAATGTGAAAAAAAGTTTACTTCAGATTAAACATATATATATTTTCCTAAATATTTCCAGAAATTTTGGACACTTTTTAGCATATTTATTATACTTCTTAAAGATTAAAATTGGACTCATTGCTTTATTTTATTTATAATGTTTTTGAGACAAGGTCTCACTCTGTCACCCAGGCTGGAGCGCAGTGGCGTGATCACACTCACTGCATACCCAGCCTCCAAGGCTCACGTGATTCTCCCTGTTTAGCCTTCCAAGTAGCTGGAACCACAGGCGTGGGCTGCCATACCTGGCTAATTTTTTTGTATTTTGTATTTTTATTTTTTTGGTAGAGACAAGATTTTGCTCTGTTGCCCAGACTGGTCTCAAACTCCTAGGCTCAAGCAATTGGCCTCCCTCGGCCTCCCAAAGTGCTGAGATTACAGGCGTGAGCCACCATGCCTGGCCTGGACTCATTGCCTTAAACAAGGGGTTGTCCAAGCATTGAAGAAAAAGATACTGACCATATTATTTTAAAAGATGGCTAATACGCTGCTTAAAAACAAGTCTACCAATGTTTCCCAACTTTTAAAATTTCTTCTATTTTAAATTGTTAATTCATTTGATCCTTAAAATGATGACATGAGGTAGATACTATTATTATCCACACTTCACAAATGAGGAAACTGAGGCAAACAGAGGTCACCAGGCTTGCCCAAGTTTATACAGACAGTCACATCTGGGAAGCTATAGAGTCTGGCTTTAAACTCAGGTAGACCAGCTCTAGGTCTGTGATCATAACCACTGAAGCTTACTGCTTCTTATGACAAGGGTATATTTGAAGAAGTAGTGACTTGGAACTGACCAAGTCTAGGAAGGACCCAGAGTTTAATTCTGAAGAAGGGAAAGGAGGCTGATATTAAACATGCAATATTTCCAGGCTGTGCTCAATTCTTCAAATAGCTCATCTATGATTACAGAATACATTGCTAAAGAAAAATGATAAAGAATATTTTGCACAAACCCACCTCCTCAGATTCCATTTCTAATCACTGCCATTTTCTGAAAGAGTTGTAAGCAATAAGTTCTAACTCCACTAGAAGAGAAGGAAATGTACTGCCCAGGAAGAGCCCTGCAAAACAGAAAAATGTCAACACAAGCCTATTCCCTGTTCTGGTACCAGCATGCTAGATTTCCTTTAGAAAACCACTCCACCTCCTGTCTCTAAGACAGATCTAAGAGATCTACCCTTAGGCCTGGCAGGTGGAGTGCTGGACTCTGTTCTGGCCAATCAGAGCCCAGGAATGGTTATGTGCTCCAACTTGGTCCAATCAGAATGAAACCAAGAATTTGGTGGGGGAGGGGACCGTTACTGAAAGAGCTTCTCTTTCTCTTTTGCTGGGACGCCCTGGCATTACAGATGACCTGCGGCCGCTGGGGGCTTACCCCAAGGCTCCCAATAAAGAAGGTAACACTGAAGAAAGGCACAGCTGAGACGGGGTTAAACCAAGTCCCAGTGACAGTGTTTGAGACACAAGATCAGGGTGGTGCCTGAAACAAGCCCTATCCTTAGACTTTTCGGTTATGTGAATCAGTGAAACTGTGTGGTGGTTGTTACCTTGCAACTGAAAATCTGCTGACTGGCACACCATTCCACCAGCTTGTATGCTGTGCACATTAACAAGACTCACCTTTTCTTAGGAATTCATCCCATATGCAAGATCACCAGGATGTAGCCAGATCCAGGGCGCCTGCTTTTACAGCTGAGCCTTTTTCTTCACCTCTAGCCATTGCCTACAATCTCCTTTCAGCAGCTCCAGCAGGGAGGAGCACAGTGGGGCTCCTTGCAAGGCGGATCCAGAAGGCTGGTTATGCGGACAGCTCACCACATTCACTGGGGTAACCACAGTTGGCCTGGGCAGTCCTGAAGCAGATGACCCACCCCCATACTGTGGGCGGCTCTTCCTGCAGTGCTTAACCCCAGAAAAAAACCCCTCCACCACTTCCTCACTAAGATGGTAAACAACCCCAAGAAATCTGGCTCTCCAAGCTTGGGACAGCCAAGAAATGAGTCAGCCTTCTAGAGAAACCCCCGTTTCCAGCCTGTGCTTCCCCATCTCTGCCAGGGCCCTGGCCCCAGCCCCCTCGTCAGTTAAGGCCTATGCATTTCTTTCAAGAGCATAATAAAACCTCATATCTGAAAAGCACTGAAGTGGTGTACCTCTTTCAAAGTACTTGAGCATTCATTATCTCATTAGGATACCAGATTTGCTGCTTTTACTTCAGTTTCATTTTTTTTTAACTCAAATCCAGCAGAGAAGCTTTTTTCATGTGGTTCTCAATGAGACTTGGGAAGAGAAAATCAGAATTCAGTCCAAGAGCACAGCTTTTCTAGAGACACAAATATAATCCTCTCATATGCCAAAAATAACAAGGGGGCAGAGGCTAGATTCTAGAGGAAAGAACATTGAGTTTGAATTGAAACCTTTCTAGTTTCAGATCTGCCACTAAGCAGCTGTGTGACTTGGACCAGCCCCTTAATCTCTCTGCACTTCAGTTTCTTCCTTTGTAAAATGGCAGCCTTGAGGCTTCCTGGGAACATTGGCCTTGATATTTTCTTTTTTCTTTTCTTTTCTTTTTTTTTTTTAAGACGGAGTTTCACCATGTTGGTCAGGCTGGTCTTGAACTCCCGACCTCAGGTGATTCGCCTGCCTTGGCCTCCAAAGTGCTTGGATTACAGGCGTGAGCCACCAAGCCCGGCCTGGCCTTGGTATTTTCTAAAGATCTTTGAAGCTCTGAGGTTTTATGGGTTAATGAATTGTACAATCTGAAGATACTGATTTATAGGCAAGTTGGCACGTTTTTCAAGCCCAGTCATTCCTTTGGTGTGTGGAAGGGAGACCCCCTACACAAGGTATTAGGAGCCATAGCACATTAGGAAGTAGACTGAGTGTGGCCCACTTCCCGGGGACCCTGAGTCTCTCTGTAGGCCCACCTTGGCTGGTGGTGGCTGGTGGGTGGTGGTTAGTTGGTTAAAAGAAGAGTGAGACCCTGACCACTCACAAAATGCTGGTCTCTTGATAAATTAGGAATCCTGCTATCTGATAAGGCACAGCCGATGGTGTGGTTTGGCTGTGTTCCCAACGAAATTGCATCTTGAATTCCCACATGTTGTGGGAGGGACCTGGTGGGAGATAACTGAATCATGGGGGAAGTTCTTTCCCATGCTGTTCTCGTGATAGTGAATAAGTCTCATGAGATCTGTGGTTTTAAAAACAGGAGTTTCCCTGTACAAGCTCTCTGTGCCTGCTGTCATCCATGTAAGACGTGACTTACTCCTTACCTTCTGCCATGATTGTGAGGCCTCCCGAGCCACCTGGAACTGTAAGTCCCTTAAACTTCTTTCTTTAGTAAATTGCGCAGTCTCAGATGTGTCTTTATCAGCAGTGTGAAATGGACTAATACAGCAGATGTCAAATTGATTCTTGGAATGTAAGGTAAGTGAACCCTGGTGTTTACTGAAGACAAGGACTATGTAGGGATTGGCAGGGTGGGCTGGTAGGCCCTACTTAGCTGTACAGAGACTGGCCCAAGACACTTTTCTTGCTGAGTTTAATCTTCTTCTTGCCACTCTTTTTTATGGCAAGTGCTTTCTGCCCAGTGGGGAGGTGAAAGGGTCCCCCACCTCCATGAACCCCTTCTGTGTGACTATACCCTCCAATAAATCCTGGCTCTTCTTTCCATTTCCAATGACTACTTTGAGAAACTAGGATGTCAGTGGTTCATCTTGTCTCATGCAAGCCTGAATTATGTATTCTTTGAGAACAGTGACTATGATCCATCAGACTGCCTTCCATCTGTCACTCAGCATGGCTTTAGCTCTGAACTCTCCATTAAACTTTTTCCTTCCCTGCAACACATACATTCAAAATTAAATTAACCCATTACCAACACCACTAACAAAACCCCCAACCATCCCATTATAGATCATGTCCTCCCAGGAAATTTTTCTTTGTTCCTAAATTAATTCATGCTAATGTGCTGATGGCTGCTCAGGCTTGTTACTTGTCTACCTGCCCTACCACCACTCCAAATATGTATTTCCATTTTAACAGGAGATATTGGATTCAATTTGTCAAAAACCATCTCATTAAAAGAACAAACTTGTTTCAGCATCAGACCTGTGATGTGAGATATTTTTGTCTTAGTCCCTCAAATTACTGAGAGGAGGCTGAGTACTAGTGAAGTCAGGGCAAGTAGGGGGCACCCTGGCCAATCAGCCCTTCCTCTGAGCCAGCAGTGCCATCCTATTTGTACCTGCAGTTTTAGCATTCAGAACAAAACCTTACTACACAAAGAAATTTATAGATTTAATGCAATTCCTATCAAAACACCAGTGACGTTCTTCATAGAAATAGAAAAAAAAAAATCTTAAAATGTTGCTGGGTGTGGTGGCTCATGCCTGTAATCCTAGAACTTTGGGAGAATGAGGTGGGTGGATCATGAGGTCAGGAATTCAAGACCAGCCTGGCCATCATGGTGAAACCCTGCCTCTACTAAAAATACAAAAATTAGCTGGACATGGTGGTACATGCCTGTAATCTGTAATCCCAGCTACTCGGGAGGCTGAGGCAGAAGAATTGCTTGAACCAGGACCCAGGAGGTTTTGGTGTGCTGAGATCACACCACTGCACTCCAGCCTGGGCTACAGAGTGAGACTCCATCTAAAAAAAAAAAAAAAAGTGTATAGAACCACAAAAGATCCTAAATAGTCAAAGCAATCTTGAGCAAAAATGAAGCTGGAAGCATCACACTACCAGACTTTAAAATATCCTACAAAGCTGTAGTAAGCAAAACAGCATGGCACTGGCACAAAAACAAACACACAGACCACTAGAAACAATAGAGAACTCAGAAATTAATCTATGTATCTACAGCCAACTGATTTTTGACAAAAGTGCCAAGAACCCTCACTGGTAGTCTCTTCAATCAATGGTGCAGGGAAAACTAAATATACATATGCAAAAGAATGAAACTAGATTCCTAACTCTCATCCTAAACAAAAATCATCTCAAAGTGGATCAAAGACCTAAATGTAAGACCCAACACTATAAAACTACTAGAAGAAAACATGGGGAAATGCTTCAGGACATGGGTCTTATGAAAAGATTTCATAAGATTTCAAAAGCAAAGGCAACAAAAGTAAGCATAAGCAAATGGGATTACATCAAATTAAAAAGCTTCTACACAGCAAAGGAAACAATCAATCAATAGGGTGATAAGACAAGCTACAGAATGAGAAAAAACATTTGGATATTCATGCAACAGGGGGTTATTATCTAGAACATACAAAGAATTCAAACACCTCAACAGCAAAAAAAGCAAACAATTCAATTAAAAAATGGGCAAATGGTGGCTCACACCTGTAATCCCAGCATTTTGGGAGGCCAAGGCAGGCAGATCACTTGAGGTCAGGAGTTTGAGACCAGCCTGGCCAACATCGTGAAATCCTGTATCTACCAAAAATATTAAAAATTAGGCATGTGCATGTAATCCTAGCTACTCAGGAGGCTAAGGCAGGAGAATCGCTTGAACCTGGGAGGCAGAGGTTGCAGTGAGCTGAGATTGTCCCACTGCATTCCAGCCTGGGCAATAACAAGAGACTCTGTCTCAAAAAAAAAAAAAAAAAATGCCAATGATCTGAACAGATAGTTCTCAAAAGAAGACATACAAATGTATGGTCAATAAATATATGAGATAATGCTCAACATTACTAAAAGTCAGGGAAATGCAAACCAAAACCACCATGAAGTATTATCTCACTCCAGTTAGGATGCTATTATCAGAAACAAATAAAAAAAAAAAAAAACAAATGCTGGCGAGGATGTGGAAAGATGGAACTCTCATCCACTGTTGGTGGGAATGTAAACTAGTACAGCCACTACGGAGAAGAGTTGGAGATTCCTCAAAAACTACAAATAGAACTACCATATGATATAGCAATCCCACTACTGGGCGTTTATTCAAAGGGAAAGAAATCAGTATACCAAAGAGACATCTATGCCCCTGTTTATTGCACCACTATTCACAATAGCCAAAATATGGACTCAACCGAGGTGTTCAACAACAGATGAATGGATAAGGAGAATGTGGTATATGTACACAATAGAACACTATTCTGCTATTGAAAAAAAAAATGAAATCCAGTTACTTGAAGTAATGTGGATAGAAGTGGAGTACATTATGTTAAATGAATTAAGCCAAGAACAGAAAGTTAAACACTTTATATTCTCACTCCTATGTGGAAGCTAAGAAAAGCTGATTTCATAAAAGTAAAGTAGAGGATACTAGAGGCTGCAAAGGTAGAGGGAAGTGGGAGATAGATATTTATTAAATGATACATAATTACAGCTAGATAGGAGGAATAAGTTCTAGTGTTCTAT
>CAUYQU010078707.1:0-54576 GCA_963574635.1 Cheracebus regulus
ACTTGAACCCAGGTGGCAGAGGTTTCTTTTAGCCGTTTTTGTGCCATTGCACTCCACCCTGGGCAAAAATGTTAGACTCTTTAAAAAAAAAAAAAAAAAAAAAAAAAAAAAAGAGCCGCTGAAATAAAATGGTAGAAGCAATGTGATCAGATTGCATTCAATAAATACTTAACACCTACAGTGCTTTAGGCACTGTTACAGGGACGAGGATACAGCAATGACCAAGATAAAGGAGGTCTCTACTCTCAGAATTTACATTCTTTTTGTGAAGACTGATAAAACAAGACAAAAGTCAATATAGTCTCATTTTGCAAGAGGTGCTACAAAGAAAAGAAAATAGGACAATTTCAGAGAGTAACTGGGTGGTGGGAATGAAGACATCTGGAGAAGCTGCTCTGAATTAAGTTTGGGTTGAAACCCCGGATAGCAACAAACAGCCAGCAATATAAGGACCTGGGGAAGCAGTTTCCTGGGCAAAGCTAGAATAAAGGCCCTAGGCAGGAACAGGCCCATATGCTGAAGGAATACGAAGGCTGGTAGGGCTGGAGTGCAGTGGGGATGGATGGGGTGGGCAACTGTGGTGGTTCAAGACGAGGTCAGTGAGGTTGGTGAGGCTATGTCATGTAAACCTTCTTCAACAGGAAGCCACTGAAGGATTTTAAATAAGGAAGTAACATGATCTGACTGACATTTTAAAAATATCTCTGGCTGTTGTGTGGAGAAAAAATTCCAGAGGGAGTAAGGAAGAGGCTGGAGACGAGACAGGAAACTCCTACAACACTAGGCAACAGATGAATGGATGTGGAGAGATGACAGGAGGCAGGCCGCGTTCAGGGGCAGTGCTGACCAGCAGGACTTGTGTGCATCAGATGATGGGAACAAAGGGAAATGAGAGAATCCAAGAGGATTCTCACCAGAGTTTTTGGTTTAAAGTGGAAGGATGGGATGATGGCGGCATTTATGGAATGGGGAAGACCAAGGGAGGAGGAAGTTGAGAATAAATTGAAATGAAGTGCTCTAGTTGGGACATGGGTCGTCTGACACGCCTGTGAGACACGTGTGAGGGCACACAATACAAAGCTGAGATGCCACTCTGAAGGTCAGGGCTGGAGCTATATATCTGGATGGCATCAGATTGTACTGTTTGCTTTTGCATGGCAGGGACTGGATGAAAGAGCCAAGGGGCTGAGGACAGATGGAGGACAGAAGAGTCTAAGTAGGAGCTACTGGACACTGATGTTTAGAGGCTGGCCAGGGCAGGGGCTAGCACAGGAGACAGGGAAAATGGCTTGTGAGGTGGAAGGTATCTCGGAAGTCACAGACAGTGTTTCAGGAAGGGGTGAGGGGGAGCTCCATTGTACCAAACGTTGCTGGGAGGGCGAGTAACAGAGGATAAAGTAAGATCTGGCGACAAGGAGGGCACTGGCAACCTTAATAGCAGTTCTAGTGTGGCGGTGGGGCAAGGAGCTGGACTGAGAGCAGAAGGGAGAGGAAGTGGAGACGGTGACCACAGACAACTCTTTTGGGAAGTTCTTTTGTGTAAAGGGGAGCAGACAAATGGGCTGGTACCTGGAGGAGGCTAAGGAATCTCTAGAGAGAACTTTTACAGGTGGGAGAAACTAGAGCATGTCTGTACATACTGCAGCAGAGAAAGAACACATGACAATCAGCTAAGGCTGAGGTTAACAATGAGGGCAAGGTCTCTTGTAGATGATAAGGGGCAGGATCTAATGCCCAATTGGCAGGGGTGGGCCTCTGGCAGCAGCATGGCCCTTTCATCCCTGTTAACAGGAAGAAAGGCAGTGTGCGTGGTAAGTCCAGAGAAGGTGAAGGCCACAGCACCCTGGCAGAAGTGTGGAGAAAGAGTTGCAGAGAGGCAAGGCAGGAGGCAGGGAGAACAGAGAGCTGTAGAATCATCTTGGAGCAAGAAGGTGCCCTCAACTATAGTGGCTGTGGGAGTCGAGTTGAAGCAAGGTTTGGTGACTGATTAGATAGATGCAGGGAGGAGAAAGAGTGTGGTCAGGAATGGCCACCTGGCTTTTCTCTCTGGGCAGCTTTGTGGGTGATGCTACTATTCATGGGGTGAATGACTCAGGAGTAGGTTGCAGTTGGGGACAAATGACAGTTCATTGAGGAACACATGGGATGCCTGCAGGACATCTAAGCACCTGTGTCCAGTCAAGTGGGCCCATGGGCCTGGGCTCAGGGTGTAAATGAAGGCATCAGTGGCTGGAACCCATGAAGGAGGAAAGATGGGGGATTAAAAAAAAAAAAAAAAGAACCTTAAGCATAACTATGCATAATAAAGCAGCAGCATTTCACAAATAAATGGGACAGTTGGAAGTTACAGATAAGAGCCAAATGGGAATCAAGAAAACTCATAAAAAGAATAAAGAAAGAACTATAAAAGCCTAGAATCTGTCCATATAAGCAGCAAACAATAAATGATTGATCTGCATAATCAAGAAAAAGTTAAATGGTAAGTTATGTTCAGCCATTTACACAGTGGAAAAATACATATTAGAAAAATGATTTCTTCTTAAAATTGTTAGAAACATTTCAGGTGGAAAAATCCATTTGAGTGAACATCATTTTCTGGTATTCTGGTAAGCGAATACTTACAAACTGTACATATCAACTAAATATAATACTGTTCCACAGTTTTAGATATTTGTAAGTGACTAATCAATCATAAGTAGCTTTTGAAACTGAGCTTATGGGGAAAGCAGATGCTATCAGTCTTCAGTCCACAATGCTTTATTTTAGAGAGATCTGCTCATGTGTGCCCAATTTTCTAAGCTCAGTCTAAGAAATAAGGACAAAGAAAAAGAAAATTCAAGTGAAATCAAGGCGACCTTCCTCCTGTGGGATGTGGCTGGGAACATTATCGAGATGACAAAGTCTGATCTGTGTCAGACCTCCGAATGAAAAAGCTTTCATGGCAGAGTTGATTTGTCCTAGTCCTTGTCACAAATTCCCACTTTATAAAATGCTTGGGGCCGTATTTTACTTATACAAGGAAACTGGTGAGTTCTGAAAGAGGTATTTTGGAAATATGCCAAAATAGCTGATTCCCTCGCTTGGCTTTTTAAAAAAGTACATTGATCATTATCTTCCATTTTAAAGTGAGCAGGTCCCTGTGATTCACGGTCTCTGTCACCAAATTGCTTGTCCACATTTACATCAAGTGCCTCTCCCCACTATGATGTTAAGCCTATTAGAGCTGCAATGGAATGGGGAATAAGGGATATAGAGATATTCATGTCACCTCTGACTTGAACTTCCTCACTGATGCACAGTGCTACTTCCAATTCATTTAAAAATGATTCCGGGAAAATACTCCCCAGTCCTCAAGCTGTTTGAAGGCCCAAGAGGGTGACAGATGGAACCACCTCTGCAGGACCATGATGACTGTTCTGGGAGTTCTAGTGAGCACTGTGAATAAGTGGAAGCAAGGCCGAGTACGCTGGCGTATATCAGAATAAGACACTGAGGCTTGCTTCCTGGGAACAGAAGCTGGTAGAGACCTCCAGAAGCACTGAAATTAGATTAGGCAAGGAGGCAGAGGGAAATGTATCAGCCGCTTCTCAGACTTCCCCTGCAGATCCCTCAAAAGTGGCTGCCATTAAAACAACTGGCCAGTAGACTCAGGTTTATTTTTAATCTTTGATCTAAGTCAATGAAAGTATATAGCACTGAAAGTCTATTTCCCTCCTTAGAGATCGTCAAAGTTCAACATTTCTAAGCTTTTTCACAGTTTTACCATTTACATACGGGGTTCTAACAGTCACTCTACCTTGCTGCTTCATTTGAGATGAACAGGTAAAAATAATGCAGGAATAAATGTACTAATAAGAGAAACACCAGACTACCAGTGAAACTTAAAAAGAGCCAAAAGAAATTTGATAGTAATTATTAGCTAAGGCCCTCAAGCTGGTCATGAGGTTACTAAGAAGTGAGCTTAAATATTATCATAAAAATTATACCTAGGAGCAGCTATAAAGAAAAAAAACTGAAGAAAATAAATTTTATTAGAGTGCATCCAATACTGTCCTAGAGGAAAGACACAATATTACTTCCCTTAAAGATTCTCTCTTATCATAGGAAAGTATAACGTCCGTGTATAGAGACATATTTAAAATATATCTGTTTTATTCACGTTTTACATTTTGCTTTTTAAAGAAAAGGAGGTCTGGGCTCTTGGGAAAGCAGCAACATCTATCAGCAAAAGAGGAGGCAAGACAGGGCCCAGGAAAGGTGTGCAAGACTCCAATCACAAATCACTTCCCCAAAAGCCTTTCCAGCAGCAGGGATTCGCTCAGGAGAGAGACAGGAAGAAAAAGAGTTGGGGGTGGGGGTGGATTATTTTCTATCAATCAGATGGGCAAAAATTTCAGAGTAACAGAAGCCACTCAGGGCAAAGATGCCAGGAAACTTTTATGCATTGTTGACATCTTCTAAATTGTATACACTTTTCTAGAGGGCTGGTTAGCAACAAATATCAAAAAATATTTTAAAAATGCACTTTAACTCAACAAACAATAGCATCTCTTGTATAATAAGATGTATGCCTACAGGTTCCCTATGGTATTTAATAGTGAAAAATTACAATCTAAATGCCATTGGCAGGAGACTGATTAAATAGACTGTAATATACAATAGGGTTCCATGTAGTGATTAAAAGTGATGGAGATTTATATACTCTGCTGTGCAAAGATGTTCCTGTGACTGTTTCGTGAAAAAAGATTCCAGAGTAGCAGGCAGTAAAACAGCATTTCTCTACAATTCTATGAATATCCTACACAAGATGATCCAAAAAGATGTTTCTACTGTAATCATGATTACAACTTAGTCAGATTTCTGGTGATTTTTGCTTCTTTTTTTGTACTTTTCTACACTGATTTTTTTTTAAATGAGTACGTATCTTTACAAAAAATACCCAAGGCTGTTTTTTTAAATTTTGAATAGAAAGGTCCTCTCTCTCTCTCTCTCCCTCTCTCTCTCTATATATATAAAGACAATTTTTCTATTTTTTTTTTTTTTGAGACAGGTCTCTGTCACCCAGGCTGGAATGCAGTGGTGTAATCTTGCTTGCTACACTCTCAACCTCCCAGCCAGGCTCAGGTACTCCTCCCACACCTCAGCCTCCTGAGTAGCTGGGACTACGGGCATGTGCCACCATGCCCAGCTCATTTAAAAAATGTTTTTGTAGAGGCAGGGTCTCACTATGTTGCCTAGGCTGGTCTTAAACTCCTAGACTCAAGCAATCCTCCTGCCTCAGCCTCCCAAAGTGCTGAGATTGCAAGCATGAGCCACCATGCCCAGCCTAACAAATACTTCTTATCCCATGCTAAAGGGGTAAAAAACAAATCAAAAGCTCCCTTCATTTATACATTAATTTTAAAACTTAAATCTCTGGACAATTTAAAGTATTTCACAATAACTACGAACATTTTCATTTATGGTTTTTATTACAATTGAGGTTTCAGCTCCTATAAGAACAGCATAAATTATCTGTAAATTCCTACTATGCTAGGCATCATGAATACATTCTCTAGAAGCCACAATAAAGGTTGGCAATGGCAATTCTACCAGTCCTTTGCGATAACCACCTCCTCACAAACGCAGAGCACAGGTCCACAGACATAGCACATACACCCTTGATAAAGTCCTAATCATACAAACTAGGAATTATTTAGATATCTAATGTTTCCCCTTTTAAGGGGAGGAAAAAAGTCAAGGTAGTCTAGCTATAAATAACCTACCTCTTTTTAAAAATTTTATTTTTATTTTTATTATTTTTTTCCCTAAACCTCTTAAGAATCCTTCAAGTATCGATACCTACTACAAATAATAAAAGGTAATAAAAGTTTAAAAGTCACTGCTCTTGAGTTACATGTAAATAACTGTAAGTAAACAGAAAAGTTTCTTTTTCTTCTTTGATAGGGCATTACCAGTTAGTACAAGAGTTCTTTCCATAATTTACCTCAACTATTATCCAAACTTAAATACCTGATAAAACAACCTAATCATAGTGTCTCAACATGTATTCACCTGGCCTAATCATGGGCCCCAGCGACACTCACCTGGCCTCATCACAGTACCCCATGTGCACTCACCTGGCCTCATCACACTGCCCCAGTGTGCACTCACCTGGTCTCATCATAGTGCCCCCATGTGCACTCACCTGGCCTCATCATAGTGCCCCATGTGAACTCACCCGGCCTCATCACAGTGCCCCCATGTGCACTCACCCGGCCTCATCACAGTGCCCCCATGTGCACTCACCCGGCCTCATCACAGTGCCCCATGTGCACTCACCCGGCCTCATCACAGTGCCCCATGTACACTCACCCGGCCTCATCACAGTGCCCCATGTGCACTCACCCGGCCTCATCATAGTGCCCCATGTGCACTCACCTGGCCTCATCACAGTGCCCCAGTATGCACTCACCTGGCCTCATCACAGTGCCCCATGTGCACTCACCTGGCCTCATCATAGTGCCCCGGCGTGCATTTCCAGGATCATGTACACAGCTAATTTAGGAGACTATAAACCCAAAGGAAATGTTCATCTTTTTTTTGCACAATTAACTTATTGCGATAAGATTAGTGCTATCTTAATCATAATCAAACGATAAAATGCCATAATTGAAAGTAATCGATGAACACAAACTGAATGGTCATGATGTGCTTGCTGGCCAGGCTGGGCAGGGGAGCAGGGTAGATATTGAACTGGCACTGATTTCTCCTCATTGCCAGTGGTGGGCAAACTCACCTGCTTTGGTCTGCTAACAAGACACCTTCCCCTGCTGCACCTTCTTTGGAATCTCTGATTAAATGATACGCCATTGTGCAAAATACACACGTGTGTTTATAGTTAATGTTATATGTGTTCTATGTGAAATGAAATTCCAGAATAATTATGAATAAACTGTAAAACCCAAATACTTTTAAGGAACTGAAGTTTCACTTTAAGCATTTTAAACATGTTCCCTTTTAGGCCAGCAGATGTAGCTGTGAATTAAAATAGGAACTACCAGCACTTCTATGAAGCTGCTCTAGCTTAGCCATTAGATGGCACCCTTTTGTATTGGAACTGGGTTTCTATCAGAGATTTAATACAGTTCAAGCTAGCTACTTACAATTTGACACTGGAGTTGATTTTGATTTACCTGCATTTATCTGGAACGTCATCAATTATTTATTGAGTGTGTAGACTTGGAACATTTCTGTTCAGTATTTTCTGACTGAGACTGTTTTCTTAGTCATAAAAAGATGAGACAGTACACAGTGACAGAAGTTCTCACTGGACTCCAGGACCTCATAATTATCATCAATACTCTCTAAATGCAGAGCTAAATATACCACATTGCTGTCTGCAAGCCTCAGCACAGGGTCATCCATAAGAATTTGCTTAGAAAGTCAACAGGTAAGGCTTTCACCACTCTACTGAGTAGCCCTGTCTTAGCACAGTGCATGGCTCAGGGGAGGCCCACAAATGACGTTAGAATGAACAAATCAGCAAATTAATAAACACTACTGCCTTTAAAAGATGTGTCCTTGAACAGGTATCAGTGGGTTCATTATTCTGTGGGCCTTCTCAGACATGGAGATCAAACTGATATGCCTAATGATCTATATGTAGGGAGAGAGTGTATATGCAGTCTCTCTTTTTAGTTAGACATAAACATGCAACATAAAAGGATTCCACATATTCTTATATTCAGTAGTGAAAACTGGAAAATATTTTTTTCCTCAGCAAAATATCTTATTTAGGCTGCAATCCTCATATTAGTGCCATAAAACAAAGAAGTTCACATTTTATCCATCTTCAATGCTAGGCAAATGTATCTGCTTTGTTTGCTAACAAGATAGCTTCCAATACCTCTCCTTCTTTGGAATCTCTGATTAAATGATATACCACCTGGCAATCATTTGAAATGCAAATGTATGTTTATATTTAATATATGTGTTCTATGTGAAATGAAATTCCATAATAACTACGAATAAACAATTGGATTATTCTAGCACAGTCCAGCCCTTAAATACCAAATTATCAAGTGTATAATTTAGATAACCTAATTTTATTGGTTTATGAAAACTGACTCTTCTAAGTCAGACTATTTGTATTTTCAAATATCTTAAAATTTTACTACGAAGTTTGTGAGCCACATTACTAAGCACTGAAAATATTATGTATCGATTCCACACAGTTCATGCAAAGTGCTAGCAAATTGTCATTTTTATAGAAAATAGAAGCTCAATAACTGTACTACTAAGTACTACTTAAAATCTGAAGACTCAGACCTGGGTTTACATCTTGACACTGCCAATCACAAGCTATGTGATCTCGGGCAAGTGATTTAACTTCTTTGAGCCCCAATTTCCTCATTTATAAAATGGGGGTTATTAATATCTGCTATATAGTTATTATGAAGATTAAATAATCTGCTATGTCTAAAATTGTCTGTACAATGACTGAAATGGAAGAAGAGATTTTATATTGGTCAAAAGCAAAATTGAGGTTAACAGCAAAAATTATAAAAAAATTTTCTGTCACAGATTTTCTGTCTTTTCAAGAAATCTCTAATTCAGCATTGCAATGACTAGCCAGCAAAGTTAACTCAAAAATAAAGGTTAGGGCCAGGTGCAGTGGCTCACACCTTTAATCGTAATACTTTGGGAGGCTGAGGCAGAAGATTGCTTGAGTTAAGAAAAAAAATAAAAAAAAAACTGGCCAGACATAGTGGCATGCACCTGTGGTCCCAGCTGCTCGGGAGGCTGAGGTGGGAGGGTGGCTTGAGCCCAGGAGGCCGCAGTGAGCTGAGATTCACCACTGTACTCCATCCTGGGCGACAGAGGAAGTTCTCTGTCTCCAAAAAATCAAAAATCAAAATAAATTCTAAAAACAAAGGTTAGACTAGGAGAAAAGCACCCTCATCTGGCTATCCGTATATTCTGAGTGAAAAGCACAGTAATGTTTGTTTGTTTATGATTAAACTAAATATGAAAAGCTCAATAATGCCTATGAGGTTGTTCCTGCAACCTCGCCAACTCGCCCTAGTTTCTTCCTCCCTGCTGAATCATTCCCATTAGTGTATATATGCTGCTAATTCTCCCAATTTAAAATACAACAAGTAAAAAACTATCTCTTGATCCCTTTCTTTTTTTCCAGCTATGACCCCATTTCCTTCCTTCTCTTTGTGGCAGAACTCAAGGCTCACCTAGACACAGTGCCTCTGATTATTCTCTATTCTCTTTTGAATCTCTCAGGCTTTGCTCCACCACTTCACCAATGGCTGTCACACTGCCAGACCTGATGAATTCTCAGTCCTCCTCTTACGTAACTTATCACCAGCATACAGCACAGTCACTTTTTGAAATGTTTTCTTTACCTGGTGTCTATGTCACCAAGCCAAGGAGATTTCCCTCTTCAAGGGTACTTTCCCCTCATTCCCCAACCTCTAACCAAGAGTTCCTTCCTCAGACCTCTTCTTTCTTTCAACCTTCACTGCCTTGGTGAGTTAATCTAGTCTCATGGCTTTAAATGCTACGCATATACCAATGAGTCTCAAATTTAAATCTTATCTTGTACTTCTCCCCTAACCCTCAGCTTCTATATCTAACCGCTTACTGCTCTCCAACTCACTATCAAACAGATGTGTCAACCTCACAATTCGCAGATCAAGTTGCTGACGTTATCCCCCAATGCCTGCTCCCTACCCATCCTCCAGTTGCTCAGACCAAAAGTCCTGATGACCTCCTAACTTCACTCTTTCTCACATTCCACATCCAATCGACAACAAATCTTGGCTGACTTGACCTTCAAAATATATCCAGAATTTCTTTTCATCAACTTTACCACTGTTATCTATCTCAAACTACTGCCAATTCTCACCAGTCATGAAGGGCCCAGTCCACAGAACTTGCAACCAGTTGTTTAAAAAAAAAGAAGGCAGTCATTCTCTATGTAATGCTCTGTAGCTAAAGACATCAATTTTACATATATACACAACAGAGACACACAACACACACACACACACAAGCTTTTAGGATTTTTTTCCAAAAATGTGTAAATAACAAATTAATAATAATTAAAATGTTTTAACTTTTGCAAAGATTTTATATATATATGTCAAACAGCATAGAAAGTTGTTCCAAAATAATAATTCTATTAAACAAATAGCTAATGTCAATTTATTTATTTATTTATTTGTTTGAGAAAGGGTCTCACTCCATCGCCAAAGCTGAAGTGCAGTGATCTTGGCTCACTGCAGTCTCAGCCTGTGAGGCTCAGGTGATTGTCCTGCCTCAGCCTCCTGAGTAGCTGGGACTACAGGTGTATTCCACCACACTCAGCTAATTTTTTTGTAGAGACAGGGTTTCATCACCTTGCTCAGGCTGGTCTTGGACTCCGGAGCTCAAGTGATTTGCCTGCCACAGGCTCCTAAGGTGCTGGGATTATAGGCATAACCCACCACACCCGCCCTAATGTCAGTTTATATAGGACATTATCTATAAATTAGTCATTAATTATATTTGAAGTTTTACCACCTTCAAAAATTTAGCTGGCTGATTTATTAGTAATAAGAATTTCTCCAGTTATTAGTAAGAATTTAGTCACATACTCTGTCATCATTTCCCAAGACAGTGGCCAAACTACATGCAAGTTTGAAAACCAGGAAAATTTAGAACACAGAAAGCAGAATAAACATCTAGATACCAGTGACAAGACTGTAGTTACTTACACTGTGAACTCCTAAAGCTTTCCAGACTGCGAAGCTAATTACACCAACCCCACACCAAGCATACAGTGAGCCCCAGCCCAGAGCTCGCAAGGCAAGGGAAGACCCGCTCTCCGGTAATGCAGCCGTGGCCATACTTCCCTGAAATGAGACAGAAAGGTTCAGGTACAAACAATCAGTGCAGAAAGAATAAGCATTCTGGGAGTGTTTGCAAATTTCTAGCTGTGAAAGCAACATGATATTGGCAAGCTACATCAACCCAAGGTCAAATTCTAGCTTTACTACTTAAAAACTGCATGCTTTCTGACTCACAAATATTTGATTATTCAAGACACTGTGCCTGTTAATTCTTCCAGAAAAATCCTAGACCGTTTTGTCCAGATTTCTCTGTCCCCTATTCATTGGCATTTTCACAGAATGACATTAAACCTAATCCAATAAGAGACAGTGAATTTATAACATCCTGTCTTCCATCTGGAAATACATTTCCATTTACTAGAGTGCTTTTCTTTTTTAAAATAACTTTCTTTATATTGTTCTTATTTATTTTTAGAGAGTCTCACTCGGTCACCCAGGCTAGAGTGCATTGGCATGATCACAGTTCATTGTAGCCTCAAACTCCTGGGCTCCAGCAACCCCCGCCCCCGCACCTGAGCCTCTCAAGTTGCTAGGACTACAGGTGTATGCCACCACATCTGGCTAATTTTTTTTTTTCTTGTACCAACTCCTGGCCTGAAGCAATTTTTCCACCTCAGCCTGAAATGAGTTATTATTAGTTATTGCCTATATCCAAAATGAATTTTAGTGGAAACATGATTGTTAAACATTGATCTGTCATTATTTTAGTTTTTTTAAGTTTTTAAAAAATCTAGTCACAAGCTTTATTCTCTGGGGAAGAATGCCACATGACATTCAGATACCATGTTCAAAATTTTCAAAATGAACCCTGGCTGCGTTGCTGCAGGAAAAGACTGACTTGTCAAAAAATAACATTGTTTTAAAAGCTCTTTAGACATAGACACACATGCTAGCATACATGTGCATATATGTATATATGGCTACACTATTCCTCACTGACCCATTGTTTTTCTTAATTTAAATTAAAATTAAGGCATCTGTATATGGAAATTGAAATTAACAAATCACATTGCAATTAGGGTATATAGAATCCCGAAGATGAAACAGAAAAATTATTTTCTAAATGAGAACTCTGTATTTATAATACCTCTTGGGCCTGAAGATACAGGTGCCCCTTATCTTCTACCACTTACCAGAACCCTTAAAAAAGGGTGACAAAATTAACCTAAGTGTTCAGTTTGTCAGAGGTCAACTATATACTTACAAATATGGTTTGAAGTTTTAGCTTTTCTTCACTTTAATCCTGAAATGAATTTTATTTAAATCAAGTAAATTTTATGTTTTTTTTTTTTTTTTTTGAGACGGAGATTTGCTCTTGTTGCCTAGGCTGGGGTGCAATGGCACGATCTCGGCTCACCACAACCTCCGCCTCCCAGGTTCAAGCGATTCTCCTGCCTCAGCCTCCCGAGTAGCTGGGATTACAGGCATGCATCACCACACATGGCTAATTTTAGATTTTTAGTATAGACAGGGTTTCTCCATGTTGCTCAGGCTGGTCTTGAACTCCTGACCTCAGGTGATCTGCCTGCCTTGGCCTCCCAAAGTGCTGAGATCACAGGCGTGAGCCACTGTGCCTGGCAAGCAAATGAATTTTTAAAATGAATGTTCAATCTAATTATTTCCCCTACAGAGAACACTCTTACCTGATACAATATTTCGATGTATTTGCATCACAGAAATATCTAGCTGTGTTTTCATAACATGTGCAATACATTTTTAAAAATATTTTTATAACTTCCCAGGTGGCAACTGTGAAGTACACTGCCTAAGTGAGATTTGTAAACTGGTGTTTGCTCAGTATAAATGCATTAACTGTGTGCTCCAAAATCTCTGAGTGCTTCTACAAACCATTTTACCTCTGAAACAAAGTCTGGGTAAGTGATAATACTCTAATTCCAATGTTTTCCCAGAGGGAGATCAAAGCATCTAAAACAGTGGTTCTCAAACTTCCTGGTCTCAGGATCCCTTTACATTTGGGCCCTAAAGACTTTCAATTAGGTGGGTTGTATTTATCAACATTTAATGTATTCAAAATTAAAATTAAGAAATTCTTAAATTGTATTAGTCATTTAAAAATAGTAAATCATTCTAGACTAATATAAGCCTTTTTTTTAAAAATAACTTTTCCAAAACAAAATTGTGCAAAGAGAGACAATGTTTTACATTTTTGTTACTCTTTATTTTTATTTTCTCTATTTTTTGAGATGGAGTCTCACTCTGTCTCCCAGGCTGGAGCGTAGAGGCGTGATCTCAGCTCACTGAAAAACTTCCACCTCCCAGGTTCAGGCAATTCTTGTGCCTCAGCTTCCCAAGTAGCTAGGATTACAGGCAGATGCCACCATACCCAGCTAATTTCTGTATTTTTAGTAGAGACAGGGTTTCACCATGTTGCCCAGGCTGGTCTCAAACTCCTGCTTAAAGTGATCTGCCCGCCTCAGCCTCCCAAAGTGCTGGGATTACAGGCATGAGCCACCAAACCCAGCCTGTTACTCTTTTAAATATCTAGCTTAACAAAAGATAGATGAATCTTCACATCGGCTTTTATAGTCAATCTGTTGCAAGATATTATCTTTGGTGAAAATAAATGAATAAAACCTGGCCTCATACAGATATATGGTCACGTCTTTGGAAAATGGAAGAATATTGTAATAGCTTTCCTTCTCTGATAATACACCAAGACAAATAATAAAGATTAGTTACAACGTGGAACATGAAGTCATAACAATAATTTTTTTTGTAATTTATTACATTAAAATCCATTAGTCTGTTTTGCACTTTGAATGGACTTTTATTCCATGTATCATGCTCATTCAGAAGATATTGGTCATACAGGTCTTTCAAGTTATATAGATTTTCAATTGTTGACACTATTTATTAAAACAGTATTTTAAAAAACACATCATTAATATCACCATAAAATCTCATTGGAAAACCCATTAAATATTGAGCAACCATGAAGCTCATGATGGCAGATAAAAGTTTTCTAAAATCTAATTTTCACTTGAAAGCCTGATTTTTATCAGGGGCAATAGATACTGACAATCACTTGCTTGAAAAGACAGGCTTTTTGTTCATTATCAAAATGTCTGCCAAATACCCACTTCTGAATAACCATAGGTTCGTCAGTTGTTCTTTCAAGTAAAAATGATATTCTATAGGAAAAAAGGGGCTAATTTAGCTTGCAATTCAATTGCTTTCCTAGAGAAAAACATCTTACTTCAGAATAAAGTAGAAATGCTCTATATATTTCCTTTTACATAGAATATTAAAAAGAGGTTTAATCGAGAGTCATGTTTTAATAAAATTAACTATTTTATTTCTTCAACAAGGACATTATTAAGTAATGCTGGCTTTAAAAAATACAGGTACTTTGTAATGGAGAACACAATAACTTCCAGCACAGTTTGGTGCTACTGCCTTGGTTATACCAAGGTATCAGCAGTTTTACTCTCCATTGCCTCTGTACCATTAGTGCAAGCTAATGTTACCATTAGTAACATTATGAAAATAGTTTTGACTTCATGGACCCAGGGATCAAGGATTAGCAGGGTTTGTGAACCACAGTTTGAAAACCACTGTTAGACCCTGAAGGGCAGCTGTGATGATCAAATATCAGAACAACAAAATAGCATGGAAAGTTGTGAATATGTGTATGTGCTCCCCCAGCCCCTGAGAATCCCAAGTTTTCATCGGATTATTAAAAAGGATCCATGAGCCAAGGATTAACATGATAACTTAGGCTTAGAAATCAACCAAAACTCTACTGTTAAAGCACTACTCTGATTTCTGCCACAAAATATTATTTCTGCTCTGAAAAGCATTCTATAACATAGAGAGAAAATTATCCACAAGGTCCATAGCAGTGATTTAGGAAGCTCCAACTAAGCTTAGACCATTCAGAGGGGATCCAAGCACACTTTAAAGACAGTCTCTTGTCATTATGGTATCAATAAGGCTTAAGTATGATTATTAAAGATAAATATAAGTGGAAAGGGAACTTGACTGTTTTATGTTTTACATAAAACTTTCCTCCACAGCACACATCAAATTGTAATTACACAGTTATTTGTGTGACTATTTCTTTCTTTATGAGACAGAGTCTTGCTCTGTTGTCCAGGCTGAAGTGCAGTGATGCGATCTGGGCTCACTACAACCTCAGCCTCCTGGGTTCAGGTGATTCTACTGACAGCCTCCCCAAGCAGCTGGGACTACAGGAGTGTGCCACCATGCTCGGCTACCTGGCTAGTTTTTGTATTTTTAGTAGAGATGGGTTTTCGCAATGTTGGCCAGGCTGGTCTCAAATTCCTGACCTCAGGTGATCCGCCCCTCTTGGCCTCCTAAAGTGCTGGGATTACAGGTGTCAGCCAGACGCCTGGCCTAGATTTAGATTTTAAAGTCATGTTGTAAATAGGAAATGCACCAGATAAGCTTTCAGTCTTGTTCTGCTAAAATTTAAGAAAGCACATATTTTTGTAAATGAAAATAAAGACCATTAATTTGTATATTTCTAGAATCCATGAGCACATATAAATTCACATCTTAAAGCAATGTGAAAGGCCATCAATATTTTCCTTATTTTTTCCTATGCAAAAGCTGCCATATATTGTAAACAATAGCAATGCTATAAATGAATTTCAGTGTCACCGACCTTATTGAACCATTCAGGGCTTTTCTTTTTCGCCAATGATAATGTTGTAATAAATCCAGCAAGCATTCCCGCTGCAGCAACAGTACCAAGGAAAATTCCGCCTGCCAAGAGTTTCAGGGAGGAGGGTAGATGTTTTAAAAATTAAACAAAAAGAAGTTAAAAAGATGTACAAAAGTAAGTTTAAGATAATACTCGAGTAACAATCAAAATCACTTTAAAAATTCCAGAAACCATGGCTAAGCAGCTCTTGCTAACAGTAAATGACAGTGGCTGAGAAACCTGCATGACCTCACGACCTCTGGTTCCTGGGGTCATTTCGAGTTATTATTCCCCAGCGCAGAGAACAGGCTCAGGTTCCCTTCACCTCTCCCCAGGGGACCACGGTGTGAAGTTTCTCACAGGGAGGAAAAGAGAGACGGTGGCAATCAGAAAAGGCAAGGCTCGAGAACAACTGCAGAGGTGAAGGGGAAATATGGCACGCTAGGGATAGTAATAGCTCGCGGGATCTGCCCCCTGCCCCGCCCAAGGGGAGACCCAGCAAGCGACTTACCCGTCCTGGGCCGCCCGACCGCGGGCTAAACTCAGGTGCAAGCCCAAGCTAAGGGCACTCAGAGCGGGATGGGTGTGGGAATGCCCGTTCCAGCGCAAGCCAGGACCAGGGGTTAGCTCGCCCGGACGCCCGCACCTCACGACAGCCCACCTTACCTTTAACCAGGAAAAGCCGGTCATCCGTGGACCCCGGGGCCTCCAGTCGAGAAACTGACCGCGGAGCCTCCAGCCCAGTCCCAGAGCCCGCTGTCTCCATGTTTAGGTCGCCTCCACCGCGTCCGGCCCCAACTGGGCCCGGGTGGAAGCGACAGCGAGACGGAAGAGAAAGGTTCCGCGCCGCCTCCTCCAGTGCAGCCTGAAGAAGAGTCCGGGGTGAAGCCGCTGTCCTGAAACCCTCCTCCCACACCGGCGGGGAAGACGTGGGGTGCCCAGCGCCAGGGGCGCTGCCCTCCGAGGCCGTCTCCCAGGGAGGATCACTTGCTTTCTCCAAGGTGGTCATTGCTGGACTTAAGTGATTACTTTGTTTGAAAGAACGCTCAGCCCCGACTATAGGAGGCGGTGAGGGTCGTGCGTGGCGCCAGGATTCCAGGCCCCGCCTGCTGTGAGACCTGGAGCTCGTTTTCCCGACCAAGCTTACATTATGTCCAACGATTTGGCCAACGCTAACATTCCACGATTCTAAAACGCAGGCCTCAGTCTTCCGTCTGTACTTTTCTGGGCAACTTCCTAACAGTGGTGAGGAAAGGTGTAAATGACAGGGTTTCTCCCTGGAGGAGAGCCAGCCGCCCGGCTCTTTGGCGAGGGTCCCCGTCGCCCGGGTGAGATTGCCGGGCCTCCCTCGGGAAGTGGAATACTCACTGGATGACCGAGTGAAGCTACCACCCCCGCGAGGAGAGCGAGGCCCGCTGGAAGGGCCTGCAGAGTTGCCAGGAACGTCGATCGCTAGCAGGCCTGGTCTTCAGTCTGGTTTGCCCATTCTGTAAATGGCCATGGAGAGGAGGAGGCTAGTGACCACAGAAAATCTTTACAGCCTCATCTTTTAAAATAAGGCGATCTCTCTGCTATTTGTCCCGCTCCCCTATCCCTGGAGGGCATGAGCTTCCTGAGGATGGAGATGGGACTCTGCCCAGTTTATATCCCCCAGCTTTCAGGTATTACCTGGCCACGAACAACAAATGCATGCTGGATGAATGAGTAAATGAATGCATCTATTTTTGCATCAGTGAAGTAAGGTTAATAGCTCAAACCTGGCTCAGGGCCTAAACCGCTTCTCAGGTGTGTGAACTTGGGGTTACTTAGACCCTCTGTATCTCAGTTTCCTCATACGTAAAATTTAAAACTGATAGTAGGCCCGCGCGGCAGCTCATGCCTGTAATCTCAGCACTTTGGGAGACTGAGGCAGGCGGATCACCTGAGGTCAGGAATTCAAGACCTGCCTGACCAACATGGTGAAATTCCATTTCTACTAAAAATACAAAAATTAGCGGGGGCCTGGTGGTGCGCGCCTGTAATCCCAGCTACTCCAGAGGCTGAGGCAGGAGAATCGCTTGAACTCAGGAGGCAGTGATTGCAGGGAGCCAAGATCGGGTCATTGCACTCCAACTTGGGCAACTAAAACAAACTGACAGTACCTATCTCACAGGATTGCTGTGAGAATGAAATGAAGCAACATCTATAAAGAAGTTAGCCCAGTGCCTGGCACACATAAATATTCAATACACGTTAGCTCTATTACCACCTTTGATTCCAGCAGCTGTTTCGCAGCATTGCCTATGTTCCAATTTTTATGTGGATGAGATCACACAGAATGGATGTGACCTTTGGACTTCCTGGAAACAATATCAGTATCTGAAAGGGGGTTTAAGCTGGTAAATGCTGTGCTAATTTGTTGAAGGACCTTTCCTTTTTCCTTCCCCTCATACATAATAGTGATCATAGCTGCTAACACGTATTGAGCGCTTTCTATGTATCTGACATTGCACTAAGTGCTTCAGGTACGTTATCTCACTTATTCCTCTCCAGAAACTCAGAAAGACTGCCTTTCTCAAGCTCACACAGCTATTAAGTAGCAGAGACAGGATTTAAAAGCAGGTCCTTCCTTATCCACTGTGCCAGTGATCCTCAAGTGTGAGCTTGAATATTGGGATCACCTGGAAGACCTATTGCACTCAGCTTCCTGGCCCCATTCCCAGAGCCTGTGACTCAGTGGGGCCTGAGAGCGTGTGTATGTCTCAGTTCCCAGGTGATGCTGTTGCCACTGGTTCCACTTTGAGAATGTCTTCTCTGTGCCTTCCTCTCACGGTGACACCTCTTAAAATCCACACCGTACACTTCAACACTTGGAAATCTGCTTTCCCAAGACTGCTGAGGGAGAAAAGTGCAGACTCCTCTGCTCTCTTTTTTTGCTATCCCCCCTAGAAAAGGACAGAAACTTTTTATTTTATTTTAAGGTTTAGGCTGGGTGCAGTGGCTCAAACCTGTAATCCCAGCACTTTGAGAGGTCGAGGAGGGCAGATAACTTGAGGTCAGGAGTTTGAGACCATCCTGGCCAACACAGCAAAACGTCGTCTCTACTAAAAACAGCAATTAGCCAAGTGTGATGGCGACACCTGTCATTTCAGCTACTCGGGAGGCTGAGGCAGAAGAATCACTTGAACCCAGGAGGCAGAGGTTGCAGTGAGTAAAGATCGTGCTGCTGCACTCCAGCCTGGGTGACAGAGCCAAACTCCGTCTCATAATAATAATAATAATATTTTAAGGTTTATATCACTACTTACTGTAAGGGACAGAAGGGGGATAATAGATCTTTAAATCTAGGGAAGTTACAGAGTCCTGCATTCTGAAACCCATCTCCATTGAAAGCAACTGCGCATCCTTGGAGACTGGTGTCTGCTTTGTTCTGGATGTTGCAGCTCACAAACCTCTACCTTCTTTTGAAATCCCCAAAGTAAAAGACAATCTTTCTTTTTTCTACTTGAAAGCTTGTTTTCCAAATATACACAGGGCTGAAAAGGCAACTGACACAAACCAATGGTTTACACTTCAGCCTTAGGTGAGCAATTTGCATTTTGAGGCGAGCTCCTTGGTCGAAGCCTGTTTGTGGAGAGATTGCGACCCCATTTCTCACTAGCCCCCGGCGCCTGCCCTGTGACTTACTCTGTGCCAGATCCTGGGAGATGGTGTTTCCAGAGCCTTGGAAGCCTGCCATGCACTAGGACGGGAAGTCCCTGGCCCTGAGATAAGACCAAATTTCAGGCATCCCAAGTTGGAATGCTGAAAGAAAACATTTTTTAAAGACAGCGTTTCCCGGGCCAGTCACGGTGGCTCATGCCTGTAATCCCAGCACTTTGGGAGGCCATGGCAGGTGGATCACAAGGTCAGGAGTTCAAGACCAACCTGGCCAATATAATGAAACCCTGTCTCTACTAAAAATACAAAAAATAGCCGGGTGTGGTGGCACGCGCCTGTAGTCCCAGCTACTTGGGAGGCTGAGGTAGAAGAATCGCTTGAACCTGGGAGGTGGAGGTTACAGTGAGCCAAGATCATGCCACCTCCAGCCTGGTGACAGAGTGAGATTCCGTCTCAAAAAAAAAAGACAATGTTTCCCAAGGTCTCATATCTCTACAGGACACCCAGTTGGGTACTTTGGGTACAATTTGATTAACTGCACTGCTCTAAGAATTCCACAATCCCACCTAGACTCATTTCTATAGAAAGATATGACACACGCTCCAAACGGGTGAGTTGCAGACCTTCCACACACAGTTTCTTTGCAAGATAGGGGCTTGAGTTCTGAAACAGCAGGGCAGCATTTCCAAGCGTGGAAACGAGGGATTAGAAAGTCACAGAGCTTTGGTGCTTCATGCAGCAGCAGAGTTGACGTTTCCATGGAAGCACAGTGTGCTTCTAGAAAAATGTAACGGAAATCTCTTGCAAGCAAAGGAGGCTGCTGGGAAAGCAGGTTTATCTGAGACGATGCTGTTACTATTTTGGTGTTTGTGTTAGTCAGCTGAAAGTTCATACCAGGGATGCATTTGACCACATTCTTATTTCAAACTTTCTGGCCCCTGTAGATTCTATTTCAAATTTTAACAACTAAAACCCTGTTAACTTTACAGTTCCCAGAATTTGGATAGCCCGAGCTCTAGCTGGTTTCGAACTCTGATGGACTTTTTCCCATCACTTTTTAAAACATTTCTTCAGATCTTCAGTCTCTCCATGTTTACTGTATGAGGCTGACTTATTTTTAAAATCTGATAACAGTCAAATCATTCTCACTCCTGCTTGATATAAGATAGTTGTCAAAAGTATAGGCTGGGCATGGTGACTCATGCCAGTAATCCCAAAACTTTGGGAGGCTGAGGCAGGCGGATCACCTGAGGTCAGGAGTTTGAGACCAGCCTGACCAACATGATGAAACCCCAACTCTACTAAAAATACAAAAATTATCCAAGCATGGTGGCAGGTGCCTGTAATCCCAGCTACTCAGGAAGCTGAGGCGTGAGAATCACTTGAACCCAGGAGGTGGAGGTTGCAGTGAGCCGAGATCATGCCATTGCACTCTAGCCTGGGTGACCAAGTGAGGCTCTGTCTAAAAGGGAAAAAACACACATACATATGGTGCAGAGATCTTTAAAAGTTATTGCCAGATTAAGTGTTTGCATAGAAAAGATCTGGACTTTACACTCAATTATTAACAGAGGCCACTTTGAGAGAAAGGAGGAGGTGAGTGTTCTGTTTCTCTTCTACTTTCTGCCTTAGTAAGTAAAATGCTGACCAAAGCCACATTTTCACATATTTCTATAATGTTTGCAAAATTTTTAATAAGGGATATGCATTACTTCTGTGAGAAAAAAGGGAAAAAGGGAAGGAAAACAATAAAATACTTAAAAAATGTATCACCTGTTTTAAGGATGGATTTCTGCTTAAATAGAAATATTATGTAGGTTTCCAGGGTAATTCATCAAACTCTCCAGCAGGATACCCAGTGACAACATTCTTGGAGAGCAAGGGTACGAGACAGCAAGATGCATTATGTCATAAGGAGAAGCTCTCAGCTGGCCTGAGAGCCCATGTGGTATCTGCCCCCTCCAGTTTGCTACTCTTGGGCCTCTTGAATTCTTCCCAATATCTGCTCTGAATCCCCAGAGCTGCAGCTCCTTTGGAATGGCATTAGTACGATCAATACTGTGCAGTAGAAATGCTAAGTATGGTAATAATTCCTCTGGAGTGAGCTGAAACTAGCTTGAGTCCAAAGCTTGAGTCTCATTACTCATTTCCGGTATCTCATTACTTATCCCTTAGAATCATATTCTGTAACTGTCTCAGGTTGAATAATATGTCTGTCTTTATCACAGTAAATGAGAGTTGCCATTATATATTCCTCCATTCCATTTTTCTTATTGTAGAGTATATCTTTCCTATCTCTTTCTGTGCTATCAGTTGAATTGTTACTGTTAATGACAGACTAGAAATCTTTTTGAGAGCTGTTATATTTCATAAGCCACTAGAATTGTTTCATAAAAGAGTGATGCACATAATTTCCTTTAACTGTGTTTCTCTATCTTCTTGTGAGGATCAAATAAGATCACAGATGTTCAAGCATTTTGTAAATTGTTGAGTATTCTGGTAATGTAAAGCATTGTTATTTTTAGTCCTATGTGTGTCCCAGTTATAGAAAAGACTCTTAGCATTCCCAAAAGCCAAATATATTTCCATCTATGCATTATCATTTTGCTAGTATTTCATATACAAGGACATATGTTACACTCACATTTACTATTAAAATCTGTGATAACCACTTGCATCATGAAATGCACATTATATTTATTGTATTTTATTAATCTATCCTATTCTGATATATAAAGACTATAAAATAGAAAATGATTTAAAAACAGGCACTATCACATATGTGATGAAAGCATGACCATATAAAGCAGTAAGACCTTTTGACCAAATACAATGTTTAGATTGACTTTATTTTTTATTGACACAGTGAGTATTAACTGAGCACCTCTAATGGTCTTAGGCACTGTTTTACTCTAGTGAAGTAAAGAGGCACAATCCTTGGCTCACTGGAGCTTATAGTTCCATAACCCTTAATTTTCTAAGTAAGAATTTCATCAGAACATCTTTTTGGTTGAATCTTTGTGGTTGATATTCTTTCTAGGTCTTCTACTTTCTGTCTTAAAAGGTAAAATATTGTTCACTTCTTGCTTAAAAAATATGCAGTGCTTTAAGTCACTTCTCTGAATATCAGCTGTTACTGTAAATGTGGATATAGAGGGCTTAAGAGGTTGGTCTGCACATATACCAAAGCCAGACTGTCCTGTCTTGGAATTCAGAGGGGGCCTGTCTGGCAGGGACTAGTTTCTAGAAGTAGGCTCAGCAACTGAGGCCCAGACAAAAAAACCTCAAAAGCAAGAGGCACATCTCCCAGGGGTCACATGCTAGGGGGTCATGGCAAGAGAGTTTTCCAGTCCAGGTGACCTAGTTGTGAGATTAAGTAGAAGGATTTCTAAGTAGGTGACAGATCATCCTGGAATCCAGGGCAGGGGAAGGGAGTTGAGAACTTCAGGCAGGAAGGCTGGTGTCACCAAGAAATTTGTCCTTGGGTAGCAGAGCCACAGTCCCTAGGCAGAACTGAAGACCTAGAGATGATAGCTGGTAATTGTGCCAGATGCAAACCCAGCTAAAATAGCAAGGAAATGAAACAGACACCACTGGTCATGAGCCCAGTTATCAGACCTGGATCACTGTGATAGAGTCCGATGTACTCTGATGTTGAGTCAGCAAGGCAGACTGAGAAGCTCAGGTCCAGAAGTACTTGCTGATTCAGGTCAGGATGAAGGCTAGGTCTGCAGGTAGGAGTGGGGGTTCAGCCTCACAGGGGTGGGAGGCTCAAGGAGAGGAGGGAAAGAGACTGAGATCTTGCCTTTAGTTGTGCAACGTGTTCATTTGCATGAAGGCCTCCATCTTGGGGGCCATGGAACAGGCAAGGTCGGGAATCCAGCCTGCGTTTAGCTCACCAAAGCCATGTGCTCTGCTGCAGGAATCCAACAGTCTCGGGGAAAGTGCACCTTTACTGGTTCACACACACACACATAAAGTACCACACGGGCCAATATTGGCTTCAGAAACCTGGTATTCAGAGGCTAGTAACCAATTTAAAATATCCCAGCTGCTAGGAGTGTATCACATATCTCAAGTGTATTAAGTCAGAAAAAAATTCACAGCCTTCCAAAGTACACAAGGCTGTGGTCTCAGAAACCACAGTATGGTTAAAGAGGTGAGAAATGTGTGTAGATTCAAAGTGCCTTTAGGATTCAGAGAATGGGTCAGGTAAATATTGCTTCTGAGAGATGCAAGCATGCTCAAGCTACTTGAACTGACATTATTTAAAAATATATATACACAATCCTTGGACACATTTTTATAATTTTGGCTTCACCAACCATTCCTCGCTGCATTGTAAGAGAATTGTCTACAGTTACTTCCAGTATACTACTTATATTTGAGGAACACTTTATGGGGATTTGACTCCTTTAGTTTACTCTTGCTTATGAAAGTAATAACCTCTTAGAATGTGATTATACAGACTGATAAAATATTTACTATCTAACAAATTACATATCATTTAGATGATAGTTTTTTATTTAGGTCAGCTGTTCAGGACCCAATACCGTTTTAAAGTCAAAGCATTTGGTGGATTCATCGCTGAGTACACTATAAATAAATGCTACCTCGAATCCAGACAATAAAAATGTGCTAAGGGATACATCAAAGCTACTGTGAACAATGCCTCTTTCAAGGTGATGGAAAGAGCCCGGACTCGTCAGTTGTCTGGAAGCCAGGGTCTAGTTTCCAGCCCTGTCAGTAATGGGGAAGGATTGCTTCCATGTTTCTTAATATGGGCTTCATTTCCTTCCTCTGTAAGTAAGATGAGGGAGTGAGGCTGGGCACGGTGGCTCACGCCTGTAATCCCAGCACTTTGGGAGGTCAAGGTGGGTGGATCACGAGGTCAAGAGATTGAGACTATCCTGGCCAACATGGTAAAACCCCATCTCTGCTAAAAATACAGAAGTTAGCTGGGTATGGTGACACCCACCAGTGGTCCCAGTTACTCTGGAGGTTGAGGCGGGAGAATCACTTGAAATCCGAGAGCGGAGGTTGCAGTGAGCCAAGTTCACGCCACTGCACTCCAGCTTGGTGACAGAGTGAGACTCCGTCTCAAAAAAAACACAATGAGGGAGGAATTAATAGATCCACACTTTGTCCAAGTATGTTTCACGCCAGTTCCAGAAGCCGTTAGGTGTTACCTGGACCAAAAACCAAAACCAGATTCTGTGATCAAATAAGTTTGGCAAACAAAATCTCACAGAATTCTTTGCTTCAGAGCCTCTCAGAGTCTTCAAGAGGAGGGCACAGTTAGCATTGATTCTATAACTTATTTGACCACACAACTCTTTGTTTAGGGGCATCTTGTGGGCTCATATATCTTAGGATATATATAGATTGGGAAAATACTGAACTACTTGGTCACTAGGATTCTTCCTAGTTCCCAAACTCTGTGTTAAGTTTGTTTGTGTTAGTTAAGCTTGGAGAAATGAGACTATTCCCTTTAGAGGACAGAGAGCAATGCCCCCTCTCTCTTGCCACTCATAGTAAGATCTAAAGGTTAGTGATGTCTTTACTCTGCAATTTGTCTGAACCAGAAGAGTGGTCAAAATAGCAAAGACCAGATTTCATGATGGGGTGGAAGCTTTCCTTCTACTTAATCCAAACACAGTATCTCACTTTCCCATGTCAAATTTAGAGCTTTTCTTCACATTCTAAGAGAGAAGAAAGAGAGCTATTTGCTGGGGGGGAAAAGCCAAAATGGTCATGAATAATCTACTTCATTCCAATCAATTAAGAAGAAAAACGCAGTCCGAAAAGCACATTCTGAATTGGTATAGTTGAGAAACAAAAATAGACTGGCATACAGTAGAATTAGATGTACTATTTCAAGCCCTGCTATATATTTATCCTTATTTGGTTGTCTTTTGCAGAGTTGCATGACTATGGAGACGAGAGTGACCTTGGGTCATGTAGCTGATCATCTTGTATCCAAGAAGGATTTCTCCCAAGTTCTCCTAATTACAGATTCAGTAGCAGGTCTATCGTGACTCCTGATTTTAGAGTGCATTCTACCTCACACACAGTTTCTCTTACAGTAACTGAGTACCCAGTGTGCTGTGATTGTGGGAGTAGCATGTACTGGAGAAATTTGATGATGCATTGGATGCTAGTCATAGCCTCAGAAAAATGGCCAGGTGTGGTTCCATTTGCAGAGGTGGCTGTGTTTCATCTCACATGACCCACTTACCCTGGACAAAGCAAGTTGAATCAGGGTTACCACCAGATCCAAAGACAGCCATGTATAGGCCAGCAGCTCTGCCTAGCGGGAACCGCAGTTATCCATGGTCCACCCAATCTACAACATGTGATATCCTGACGACTTCCTCTCTCCTGGAACTCTGTCTGCTCTTTCCTCTCCTGATTCTCTTGCAGCCATCCTTCAAGGTATGTGCAGGCTCTCTTTCTCTGGCTCCCACTCTGTCTTTCATGGGGATATCGTGAAAGCCCTTATGGTGTCTTCGCCAGAATTGGAAAAGCACAACCCCTGTCATGGAAAATGGTTTTATTTAATGCATTAATACCTTGTTGCACACCTGCACACGCAGTGGTCTGTGCAGTACAGGCTGCTCCCATAACTACATGTGCCACTCACAAACCCTCTAGAAGTAAAAGCCCATATAGTGCCATGAGCTGAGTGGCTGGCTGTACTTCCTAATATTACTAATATAATGGTTAGTTCTGACACCTCAACCTCGCCCCAGTCCATTGTGTGTTCCACTCCAGGAGTCAGATCTGATTCTGGGTCCCGGTTTTTTCCTGTGTGTGCTGCTCTATTGCAGTGGCTGCACCCATAACTGACCACAGAACTGATGGGTCACGTGGAACTCTGCACAATACTCTTCTTCCAGCCAATCTTTGACAAGGTCCTGCCATTCCTCACTTTATCACTAAGACTGGTTGCATTTGAAGCTGGTTGACCACCTATGCCCAAAGAAGAATGATTGATGTGTCACCTGGAAGGAGACACCTGAGGTCATGCCACAGGTCTCTCCTCAGCCCTGGGCATTTCAACATTATTTATAGGCAACTTGGACCTAGAGCTAGAAGGCATGCTATTAAATTTTACGTAAGGCGCAAAGCAAGAAGGTTTGGTTATTTAATAAATGAGATGAATAAGAAACGAGAGAAATGTCTTTAAAATGAACTTTAACAGGGATAAGTCCAACTTTCAGAAAACATACAAGTGCAGGATGGGAGAGATTTGGCTTGCAGCACTTCCCATGACAAAGACATGGACAATTTCATTGGTGATAATGCTGAAACCGCGGAGGCAAGTGTGCGCCTGCCTGGGAGAAGTCTCTCCCGCTTATTTCCATCTGTTCTGGGGCCACCATGGAGGAAGCGTCCTCCGAGAACAGGCAGGTGAAGGAGAGTGACAGGGAGGGTGAGAAGCCTGAGCCAGCTTATCTAAGCAGAAATCACTGAGGGAGATATATTTAGGTTGGAGAGAGAAGAATTGGGAGACTGATGCCTCTCTCAGGAGACACAGAGAAGTTTTGTTGGGTAGATCATGTCTCTATACATGAGAACCTTTTAAAAATTTGAAATGTCCCCAAAATGGAATTAGGTACTTTGAATTATGTTGTTTCCTATCATAAGGACTTTCTGAGCAAAAAATGAACATCTTTGTATGTCAACAAACATACCTTTCCAATAGCAGTTTCATACATATATTTTGTGTATTAATACAAAATGTATTTTTTGTATTAATGTAGAAAGACATTTCTCCACTGAGGGACAGGCTGGAACTTGCAAGATGGCTTCTGCCACACCACATGGGGAGCTCATCTCTGCTGTCTCTGAAACTTTCTTTTGTCAGCAGAGCAAGAGTAGATTTATCTCTCAGGGCAAAATCACATTAATCAGGCTCACGAGTGAATGCCAGCTTAATATATTGTAATGAAAAATATGGCAAGAGAATCATAATGACAATCAGATAACAATCAGAAAGTTGCAGGGAACACCCCTTTTTGTGATTCTTTCAGATTCGTTAGACAAATAATAAGTAAGGAAAAACGTTTGGAATGATTGAGGATTCAGTGAAATTTCCAGCTATAAAAGAAATCTCAATAAAAGTTTTAACTTTTCTATACATTAGCTATACCCCATTAAAATACAAAACAGAGGGGAAGAAATCCACTATGTGGTGATCACAACTCTTGACTGACACATACAAGAAGACTTGACTGCATCACTTTTCTGCTGTAGAAGTCTTAATCACAAAGGTTGTTAATTCTTCTCCTTTATGTTATAAATGTAATGCAATTCCTGTTGAAATCCAAATAAGATCTTTTGCTGTTTTGTTTTTCTGAGACAGAGTTTCATTCTTGTCACCCAGGCTGGAGCGCAATGGCACTATCTCAGCTCACTGCAACCTCTGCCTCCCGGGTTCAAGCGATTCTCCTGCCTCAGCCTCCCAAGTAGCTGGAACTACAGACGCAGGCCACCATGCCTGGCTGATTTTTATATCTTTTAGTAGAGACAGGGTTTCACCATGTTGTCCAGGCTGGTCTTAAACTCCTGACCTCAGGTGATCCATCTGCCTGGGCTTCCCAAAGTGCTGAGATGATAGGCATGAGCCACCACACCCCACCTCAAATAAGATCATTTTTAAACCGTGTCAGAATGATTCAAAATTCATCTAAATAATAAACATTCAAGAAAGTTCAACATTTTGTTGAGAAAGCACTATGATGAGAGAGACTTGCCCCACAATGTTAAAATGCATGATACTTTATATTAATTAAAGTACTAGCACGCAGAATAGGAATCTAGATCTTCAGAATACAACAGTAAGGGCCAAAACGCACTTAAGTGCATCTCACAGTTTAGTGAACAAGTAGAGTATTTCAAATCAGGGGAGAAAGTTCAAAAATGATTTGGGGACAAAATGAAACAATAAAAGTAATGGGAAAATTATAAATGAATGTCTACTGAATTAAGTTGATAAATAAGTTGGGAAGAACTTTTTAAGTATGAAACCAAAGAAATAAATAGAGGTCAGTTTGATTACATAAAGTCTTAGCACTAATCTACAGCAGACGAGTAAGTTTGCTCACTTAATCCTTTGTTTGCTCACTTCGCCCCTGTCAGCCTCTCCTTAACTGTTGGGAGTGGCCGTGAAATTACTTCTAGCCGATGAGACATAAGCAAGGGGCGGCTGGTCTTGTTTCTTCTTCCACTCTTCTTCCTTACTGCCTGGAACACAGACCTGGTGGCTAGTGCTGCAGTGACTGTTTAATGATGATAAGGTGACAAGCGGGAAGGCCGCGAGAGGACAGGGATGTGAGCCGTCACATTGTCAACTGTCTGAATCAGGTCCAACAGCTGCCTCTCTATGAGATGCTTGTTATGTGAGATAATACGTCTGTTTTAAGACAGTGCAGGTGGGTTTTCTCTTTTTTGAAGTTAAATTCATTCCTGATTCTGAGCTTAAGACAAAACATCATATTGCTGCAAAAGGCAAATAACACAAAAATATTTGCACTATGGATCACAAAAGTTCCTATCCCTATTTGTATAAAGACCTCTGTAAATAAGTAAGAAAACTATAGCTATTCCACTGTTTAAAAAGTAGGCAAAGATTATAAGTAGGAAATTTTTAAAAATAAGAAATTCAAGTGTCTAATAAATTCTGGGAAAACATTTCGACCTCACTACAAATTAAAACAATAGCCTAATGATTTATCACTTAAAAAACTGACAAACATTGGAACCAATTACAATATTATTTTCTGGAAAGCAATCTGGCAAAATGTATCAGAAGTTTTGGAATATCCATGTCCCTTGGGAATCTGTGCAGGGAAATGTTAAGGAGTTGCAAAGATTTGCTGCAAGGATGTCTCCAACAATGCTGCTAATAATTGCAAAAGGATGGAAATGGAAGACATGTACATGAGAGCTTTGGTTACATGGTTTGAAGTTAAATTCATTAACTTCATTAACTTTTTAATTTTTAATTAAATTCATTAATTACAAAAAAATTTATGTAATTTTTGGTTACATAAATTATAGGATTGCCCCACATACAAAAATAATATGTATTTATGAACCTGCTGTCATAGAGGTATATTTGTTGACATGCAAAGATGTTCATTATTCATTATTAAGTGAACAGCAAGTTGAAACCCCCCCATAAGGATGAAACATTTCTATTTTTGTTAATATGTGTATTTGGATATTTATGTGTGTAAAAAATGGCCATGGAAGAAAATATATCAAGGCACTAATGTTATCCCTGGTCTTGGCCCATATTTTCTGATTATTTGTGTTCTAAACATGTATTACTTTTGAAATAAGAAAATTATTACTATAAAAATATGTCTTGGTAAATACAGAACTGAAACATGGGGAATTAGAATTGATTATTTAGGCCAGGCACAGTGGCTCACACCTATAATCCCAGCACTTTGGGATGCCAAGGTGGGCAGATCACGATGTCAGGAGATCGAGACCATCCTGGCCAACATGGTGAAACCCAGTCTCTACTAGCAAAAAATACAAAAATTAGTTGGGTGTGGTGGTGCACACCTGTAGTCCCAGCTACTCGGGAGGCTGAGGCAGGAGAATCCCTTGAACCCAGGAGATGGAGGGGTTGCAGTGAGCCAAGATTGTGCCACTGCATTCCAGCCTGGCGACAGAGCAAGACTCTATCTCAAAGAAAGAAAAAAAATTGATTATCTAATGGCATCAGGCTGAGAAAAGTTGAGATGTTTGTTTCACAGTAAGGATATCTAAACATTCCAAACTATTCAAGCTTGTTCTTCAGCAAGGGAATTCATTGAGCACTATTGATGTCTGCTTCGATAATGAACTTCAGTGGCCTTTTTTGACAAGTACATTTTGCTTCAGATAGTTTGATATATTCAGTCCAGCCAAAGCCAAGTCCTACAGCTTTAAGGATGCTTCTGGGTTTTGTTTTACTTTGAGTTTTTGTTTTGAGGCACAGGAGACAGGGTCTCCCTCTATCACCCAGGTTAGAGTACAGTGATGCAACTTGGGCTCACTGCAACCTCCACCTCCCAGGCTCAAGCAATCCTCCCACCTCAGCCTCCCAAGTAGCTGCGACTACAGGCATGAGCCACCACACCTGGCTAATTTTTGTATATTTTGTAGAGATGAGGTTTTGCCATGTTGCCCAGGCTGAGGGTACTTTTGTTTTTAAGGTGATTTCATATTTCTTTATTATTCTGTTCAAGTGATTTAAAACTTAACTCTCAGAGAGCATCTTTTTTCTCTTATTTCCAAGATTTTTGGGGGGAGGGATGAGAGTATGCCTCATGATAGTCCCTAAATATTGGCTGAGAGATAAGTGTTGGATTCTCATAGGCAGGTAATTAGTCTTAAGAGTAATACTTAAGAGTAGAGAAGGCGCGATGGCTTACACCTGTAATCCCAGCATTTTGGGAGGCAGAGTTGGGCAGATCATGAGGTCAAGAGATCAAGACCAACCTGGCCAACATGGTGAAACCCCGTCTTTACTAAAAATACAAAAATTAGCTGGGTGTGGTGGTGTCTGCCTGTAGTCCCAGCTAGTCGGGAGGCTGAGGCAGGAGAAACACTTGAACTAGGGAGACGGAGGTTCCAGTGAGCCGAGATCACACCACTGCACTCCAGTCTCAGCAACAGGAGCAAAACTCCGTCTCAAAAAAAAAAAAAGAGTAGTGAGAAGGCAGATGACCAAGAATAATATGATCCTTCAGTAGCTCGATTCTGCTAACTCCTGTTCTAACTACTTCTAACTTACCATTTTTCACATTTCTGAATCTATCGAGCCATGAGCAAGGATTACATTTCCTTTGCTATGTTTCTCAATTTCACTGAACTACTAAATCCTAAAAATGATGATTTTCTTCATGACAATTACCATCATGACCTTGCAAAAGCCACATGTGCCAGCTGGAACTTCTCAAGAATTTCTTTCTTAATGAAGGAAAATATTTTATTAAACTAAGAGCATGGCTGATGGGAAAGTAGGGTGCATGGGAAAATACTGAAGTTTATTATCTTTACATCTGTTGCCTGGGGCCCATCAGGAAATAGAAAACCCCTCAGCTGGTTCAGCAGAAGTTTCTTTGTTTTTGTTTTGTTTTGTTTTGTTTTGGTTGTTTGTTTTTCTCCAAGACAGTCTCTCTCTGTCATCCAGGATGGAGTACAGTGGTGCAATCTCGGCTCACTGCAACCTCTGCCTCCGGGGTTCAAGTGATTCTCATGTCTCAGCCTCCCAAGTAGCTGGTATTACAGGCACGCACCACCATGCCCAGCTAATTTTTGTATTTTTTAGTAGAGATGGGGTTTTGCTATCTGGGTTGGCCAGGTTGGTCTAGAACTCCTGACCTCAAGTGATCTGCCCTCATCAGCCACCCAAAGTGCTGGGATTACAGGCATGAGCCACTGCACCCAGCCTGTTCAGCAGAAGATTCTTTAACCAAGGGACTGTCACTAGGGATGTAGGCAGGGAGCCGATGAGAGGCTGAGGCATCCAAAGACTAGCAACAGTGGGAAGCTGTTACAAACCCTAGGCCTCGAGGGGATGGGGTGGGAGCATGGATGTTTTGAAACCCAGCAATCTGGCAGAGCTAGGAACTCCTGGAAGGATGTCGCCACTCCCAGAACCAGGCACCAAAGCATGAAGGGAACAGGGAAAAAAATGCCCAGCTTCCTGCCCTAGGATGTCCTCTGATGCCTCCCACTGACCCAATCTTAGCCACTGAAAAGGACCCCACAGGAGTTCTTTGGAGCAGAGAAAGGCGGAGAGGCTGAAGAATGCATCTGAGGGCACAGGTGGAGCATGACCAGCTCACTCTCTGAAGGAATGTTTTGTCCTTGAAAAGAGATCATACTTCAAGTAAAACATTGGCAGTGCTTAGCTGTGCTTCCTCAAGGTTCAGCTATGTGTGGTTTCAGGACCTTATAATTTTCAAAAGATTGAAAAAAAAATCAGTGGAATCCCAAAGAAACATGTTGTTTCGGACTAATAAATGTTTGTGTACCCCCAAAATTCTTATGTTGAAGCCCTTAATTCCAAATGTGACGGCATTTGGAGGTGAGGCCTATGGGAGGTAATTAGTTTTACATGAAATCCTGAGAGTGATGCCCCCACATGGGATTAAGTCCTTATAAGAGGAAACGCCTGAGAGCATGCTCTCTTTCTCTCCATGTGAAGGCACAGCAAGAAGGTGGCTGTCTGCAAGCCAGGGAGTGAGCCCTCACCAGAAATCAACAGTGCTGGCACCCTGATCTTAGACTTCCAGCCTCCAGAATGATGAGAAATGAATTTCTGTTATTGAAGCCACCTCGTCTACGGCATTTTGTTATGGCAGCCCAAACTAAGATACATACCTAAAATGAAAAATGCGTATACTGAAGGCAGTACTAGCCATCATGTATCAAGCACATGCTTGGTGCCAGGCACTGTGCCCAGTGCTTTATCTGCCCAGGGTCATTTAATCCCCATATCTGGAGGGTAGATACTGTAACCCCATTTGACACAGGAAGAAACTGTTGTCCAAAAAATTGTTCATCCATCCCCCAAAGTCACATAACTAGCCAGGGTGGAAGCTTTCTGTCTCTGGAGGGCAGGCTGCTGCCACTGGTGATAGGTGCTGCCACAAATTGGGCCCCACCATTCAAATGCCCAGAGTGGAGGGGGCAGCTGCTGTCCTCAGTCACAGGAGAGCTGGGATAGGCGATTTGAGCAACAGGCAGTTTGGGGGTCAGGCAGTTTGGGGGTCAGGTGGATTACTTCCTTGTCTAGCTCCCCTCGCCAGGATGACAGTAGGGACCTAGCAGTCTTGTTCATCACTGTATCCACATGACCTGGCATGCAGCAGGTGCTCAATAATGTTTGTGAATACATGACCCCACTAGATAGAATCAATGTTTGTAACTTACATTGCTTTCACTTGATGACTTTGTGGTTGTGCAAAAATCACCGTCAGCAAAGAGAAATGTACTTAAATGTTTTGTTTTGTTTTTTGAGACAGAGTCTCGCTCTGTCACCAGGTGCCAGGCTGGAGTGCAGTAGCGCAATCTCAGCTCACTGTAACCTCTGCCTCCCGGGTTCAAGCAATTCTCCTGCCTCAGCCTCCCACGTAGCTGGGACTACAGGTGCACACCACCACGCCCAGCTAATTTTTGTATATTTTAGTAGAGACGGGGTTTCACCATGTTGGCCAGGATGGTCTCGATCTCCTGACCTTGTGATCCGCCCGCCTCGGCCTCCCAAAGTGCTGGGATTACAGGCGTGAGCCACCATGCCCGGCCTAAATGTTTTTTTAAATCAGTGGTGTGGAGGTGTATCTGAGCAGGGAAACTGGTTGAAACTAGTTACTGCTGCCAATCTGGCTCACTAACATAAGCAGCCCAGCAGGGCTGCATGTGGAAAGTGGCACTGCACAGTGGGCTGGCCTCATCAGTGTGGTCACAGAGCCACACTCCCACGGCTGACATGTGTGCAGAACCCATCTGATGCCATTTAAATATTTTTGGGTTTGTTTTAATTTTTATTTTTTGTAGAGATGGGATTTCGCTATGTTGCCCAGGCTGGTCTCAAACTCCTGGGGCTGAAGCAATCTTCCTGTCTCAGCCTCCCAAAGTGCTGGATTCCAGGTATCAGCCTCTAAATGCAGTCGTCGTCTAAATGTCTGTGAGAGCCGTGGCCTGGCTCTGTAGGAAGATGAAAAGAATTCAAAGTCAAAACAATAGGGACAAAATAGAGAAGTTTAACTGAAACCTTAGTTGAGGAACTAGTTTCCATCATCTTACATCAGGCAGTAATGTTGAAAGAAGTTTGAAAGATTAGATAATGCTGTCACTTGAACCCAGGTGCCATGAGCTTTAAGATTAACACCCTCTGCAAAGTAAGGACTTATTTTCCTCTATCTTCAGACTACAAGAAAAGCTCACTGGTCCATTATTATTAGTAGTAGTAGCAGTAGCAGCAGCAGCAGCAGCAGTCGTATTTTACCATTTATGTGAATTTTTTTCTTTATATAAAGAAAATCTGAACCCATGATATTATTTCAAAAACAAAAACCAAAAGCCAGGTGCAGTAGCTCATGCCTGTAACACTAGCAACTTGGAAGCCCGAGGCAGAAGAATCACTTGAGCCCAGGAGTTTGAAATCAGTCTAGACAACATGGTGAAAACTCGTTTTTACAAAAAATACAATTTGCTGGGGATGAAGGTGAGTGCCTGTGGTCCCAGCTACTCAAGAGGCCAAGGCCGGGGGATCGCTTGATCCCAAGAGGTTGAGGCTACAGTGAGCTGTGATCATACCACTATATTCTAGCCTACATGACAGAGTGAGACTCTGTCTCAAACAAACAAAAATAAAACACAGCAAAACAAAAACCAGGTGGACAACTTGCACATTCCTGTCCAGATGCCACAGTCTCCTGCACGATTGCGTCCTGAGCCTGGCGAAGGTAAGTACAGAAGTAAAATGCTCTGGAAACTGACAGAACTAAGGAAGCGAGACAAACGCTGAGAAAGAACGAGCATGCTGTTGTTAATTCCAGGGGCCTTAACGAGAAACAAGTGAGACCAGTTCATGGCCAGGTCTTGGGAACAGAGAACAGAGAAGCTGAGTTCAAATGAATGAAGCACCTGTTCACATCCAAGGCACGTGCCTCTCATTGCCCGACCACTCCAGGCTTCTTGGAGCCAATGCATTTCCTCAGCACAAGACTTTTTAGAATTCTTTAAAAATTGATAAATTATAATTGTATATACATATGGTATACAACGTGGTATTTTGATACATGCATACGTTGTGGGAGGATTAAATCAAGCTACTTGTGCATTGCCTCACACACTTAGCATTTTTTTGTAGTAAGAACACTTAAACTCTCTCTTAGCAACTTCCAAGTGTGAAATGAATTGTTATTAGCTCTAGTCACTGTGATGTGCAATAGATCTTTTGAACACTCCTCCTGTCTACCTGGAATTTTCTATCCTTTGACCAACATCTCTCCAATTCCTCCGTCCCCACCCCCAGCTTTTTAGTTTGATATAATCCCATTTGTTTATTGTTGCTTGTTTTTTGGGGTCACATCCAAAAAATCATTGCTCAGAACGATGTCCTAGAGATTTTCTCCTAAGTTTTCTTCCGGCAGTTTTACAGTTTCACTTTTTACATTTAAGCTTTTAAACCATTTTGAGTTTGTTTTTGTGTATGATGTGAGATGAGGATCTAATTTCATTCTTCTGCATGTGCATAATCAGTTTTCCCAACACCATTCATTGAAGAGACTGTCCTTTCCCCATCATGTGCTCTCGGGAATTTTGTCAAAAATCAGTTGGGATGTGTCTGATACTGGTCAGTTTTGGCTGCAGGTAGGATGGCCTGGGGCAAGAGCAGGCTCAGAACTGGAGTTTCACATAGGACTTGGTTGCCTGGCCAAAAAGTGATTTGAACACTTTGAGAAGACAATCCAGTTTTTTTGTGGATAATGAAATGATTCTTTCCACTGGGTGAACTGGAGTTCTAGCCCTACTGAAGAATTAGACATGGAGACGCTGATGTCAACCAAACCACACTATTCATAGCTTTGTGTAAAGTTCAAGAAATCATTGAGACAATCTGCGTGTACTTAGATTTTAAGTGTTTGTTATAAGAGAATTGGATGCATTAGAACAGACAGCTGTGCTTGTGATGCCACTTAAAATGTGTAATGAAGTAATTGATTTCAGACATGATTTTAGATTGAGTTTAAAATTTGATTAGACCAGGCGCTGTGACTGACGCCTATAATCCCAGCACTTTGGGAGGGTGGGGCGAGTGGATCATTTGAGGTTAGGAGTTCAAGACCAGCTTGGCCAACATGGTGAGACCTGGTCTCTAATAAAAATACAAAAATTAGCCAGGCTTGGTGGTGCGTGCCTGTAATCCCAGCTACTTGGGAGGCTGAGGTAGGAGAATCCTTTGAACCCAGGAGGTGGAGTTCGCAGTGAGCCAAGATTGCACCACTGCATTCCAACCTGGGCCACAGAGTGAGACTCCATCTCAAAAAAAATTTTTTTTAATTAATTTTATAAACGAATGTTTAAGTGAGCTTAAGAGTCACTGTATTTACAGGTTTAATGTATTAGATTTATTACCATTGTTAAGGATTTGGAATGGCTTTGTTCTTTAGGATAGGCATTTGAAGCAGTCCAAAGGAAAATGGAATATATTAAATTCATAACTGCAGTTTCACATATTTGAGGGAATTTAATTAACCATATGTAAATGGGAATGATTAAGAACGTTTAGCCTGTTCAACTTGATTTGATCAGTCATTGATAAAAGAAAAATAAAATTAATCATTCCTGTTTTGCTAGATGTATAGGTAGACTAAGCGTTGTCATTTGACCTTAAGTGGTTCAAGGAAAACTTAGGTTTTAAAACGTGGCATGCCCTCCTCCTTTCCAGTTTCCTTCAGCCTTTCTTCTAGAGGCCCAGGGGCCCTGTGCTTTATGAGATTGGGGGGCAGGAAGGCTGCCCATGAAGGCTTCAGGACAAGTGGTGACATGTGCTCCTGCCTCTCTCCGAGGGTTGGGGACTGAGACTGCTTACAGGACCAAAAGGAGATCTGGCTTTGCCTCTGGGGACAGGTGCCCTGTGAAAAAGCCACACACACATTTCCTAAAAAGAGATGTCTTCAGCAACAGGGGTCAGCAACAAATGGAACCACACTGCACCTGCCAGAGCCTGAACTTCCTCTCCCCCACACACATGCCCGCTTTGCACTTTTGCCTACTCAGAACTAGGTCCTGAAGTCATATTAGCTATTACCCTTCGTCCAATGCCGTGCTGATGACACCATTGCCAGTTACCTCTGCATCAATTTTTATAGGAAAGCTGGTCTCATGGCACTATAAGTCTTATTTTAAAGACAAGAAGCATTACTTGGTTTTCAATAATGCATAGATCTGGAGCCTGACAAGACATAAGAGAAGGAGCATTTATCCAGCTGGCAGCAATTAGTAATGGAATGGCATATTTTGAGCCAAAGAATTACACAGTCCCCTAAGGGAAGAGTTGGTACTGTAAGAATAATACACCAGCCATATCTCAGGCCCCTGACTATGTCTCAGCCATTCACTGGAGTCTTCAGCACATGCACATGGGATACATAAACTGTAAATGGCAAGTCCAAATGAAGACCCATCACAAGACAGAAGACAAGAAATCACATCGATAAGATGGATACCCAGTAAGAATCTGTTGACTTGCCTAGACAGGTAGGGGATAGATACCCGGTAAGAATCTGTTGACTTGCCTAGACAGGTAGATCTGCACCATTTTCATGCTGCTGATAAAGACACACCTGAGACTGAAAAGAAAAAGGGGTTTAATGGACTTACAGTTCCACATGGCTGGGGAGGCCTCACAGTCATGGCAGAAGGCAAGGAGGAGCAAGTCACATCTTACATGGATGGCAGCAGGCAAAGAGAGAGCTTGTGCAGGGAAACTCCTATTTTAAAAACCATCAGATCTCATGAGATTCATTCACTGTCATGAGAACAGCACAGGAAAGACCCACTCCCATGATTCAATCACTTCCTACCAGGTTCTTCCCAAGACACATGGGAACTGGGGGAGTTACAATTTAAGGTGAGATTTGGGTGGGGACACAACCAAACCATATCAGGGATATATCTGCTGTCTCAGAGCTGGATAATGATGAAGCACAGACAAGGATCCCAGATACCCAACTCTTTAAAGTTCCATATACGGTGATTCTAGTTACTTTTAGCAAAGGTAAAACATCAATTATGTGGATTCCAATTAAATGAGACAGTGGCAGAGTAAAATATGCTTTCTTCAATGGATAGTATAATTTAGTCTAGACCAACTGTGTAAACAAAATAGGAGTGGAATAATTAATAGGCATATGAACAGACATTCCAAACACTCATGTCCTTTAAAATCACAACCTTATGGTAATTGATATGGAAAACATACATACACACACACACACATACACACACACACCCCTATTAGTTTTCAAAGGCAATCTAAGGATTTGCAATTGTTAGCTTAATTTGTTTAAAATGCAATTGATAGTAAAGAAAATCTATTAGTAAGACCATTTTCTCTAACTTAAATTGAGCTTTATTTACTAAGATTCACAAATGAGTTATTTCACAAGAATTTTTAAAATATAGAATGGGAAGATATTTGAGACCAAGGAAATGATATTATCGAAGATTTGAAAATATGTTTGGGTCTCTTCTGGTAAAGCCTCCTTGTTCCCCCAGGTTAAGACAAGACTGCTTCTCCTTACTCTCAAAAGTACACATCTCTGTCACAGTCCTACCTCCAAGGCATCTTGTGATCATTGGTTATTTGGTTTCTCTCTCTCTCTCTCTTTCTAGACCAAGAGTTCCTTGAGGGCAGGAACTGTCTTTCTTTGTGGTCCCAGCACCTAACCCAATCCCATGTACCTGACAGAGACTGAGTAGATGTTTCCTACTTAACACTGGATGACTCAGTTGCTGGTCGAGGTGTGCCAGATTGGCTTGTGGTAAACGGAAGGAGCATGCATGGGATACGGTGAACTGACCCTCAGCCACTATCCCACTCTCCTTCTGGAGGCCTTTCTCTTCTGCAGAGGCAGAAAACTAAAGGCTGCTTCTCTGGACTCCTGTGCAGCCAGTGTTTTATGTGTGAATTTGGTTCTACCAATTAGATGTGCTTTCCTGAGATTTGGAAGTGGGAAGTGACATGCAAGGAGGAGAGGGGGACGGGTTACTCCTCCCTACCTTGGTTGTTGCTGCTGGCCAGAGAGGTGGTGGGGATTTATTCCCAAGTGTCCAGTCACTAGTGGTATGCATTTTGAGGGCCTTTGTGTGTGTATGGGAGGCTCTCTGATATCCAGATTGCAGCCAGGATGGGTTTTGTTTTGTTGTTGTTGAGACAGAGTTTCCTTCTGTCGCCCAGGCTGCAGTGCAGTAGTGTTATCTCGGCTCACTGCAACCTCCGCCTCCCAGGTCCAAGCGATTCTCATGCCTCAGCCTCCTGAGTAGCTGAGATTACAGGCAAGTGCCACCATGCCGTGCTATTTTTTTTAATACTTTTAGTAGAGACAGGGTTTCACCATGTTGGCCAGGCTGGTCTGGAACTCCTGACCTCAAGTGATCTGCCCACCTCAGCCTCCCTAAGTGTTGGGATTACAGGCATGAGCTGCCATGCCCAGCCAGGGATGGGGTGTGTTTTACCTCATCACTTCCAGTGAAAGCCTCCTGGCACCTACCTGCCTGATTGAAGAATTTCCCTGGAGATCCAGTTTGGTGGTCTTGCATGGGGGTCATTCCTGGCAGTCAGCTGGGCAAAGATCCTCCAGCCTCCCAGTGGTTTCATAAGCCCTGAATTATCTGTGTACATCTCTCTGTGCTTCAGATCATTGGAATGGTTTCTGTCTGCTGCCTCTGAACCCTGACTGATGTAATGGAAAGGAGAAAGGAAACTGCTTGAAAGGAGGGTTTGCAGAACTTATAGTATAATGTATAGAACAAGGGACATAAGGCAACGAGAGGTGCCTGAGAAGTTACTAGGAAATGACAGGCTCCGCTAACCCTTGCTTGTCTGTCTTCGACTCCGCCTTCACCATGTTGATGGGTCATGCAAGTACAGATAGCTGTGGAAGGACCGAGAGTGACAGGGGTTAGGGAGAGAGATATAAGAGCCATCAGCAGAAACACCTAGCAATAGAAGTGTGTATGTAGAGAAAAGCCCCTTGAAGAAGAGATTGCAGAGACTTGAACTGGGAATCATTTCTTATTTTATACTCTTAAAATGAAAATATAACATATATACAAGAAAGATGGCCGGGTGTGGTGGCTCATGCCTGTAATCCTAGCACTTTGGGAAGCTGAGGTGGGTGGATCACTTGAGGTCAGGAGTTCAAAACGAGCCTGACCAACATGGTGAAACCCTGTCTCTACTAAAAATACAAAATTAGCTGGGTGTGGTGGTGCACTCCTGTAATCCCAGCTACTTGGGAGGCTGAGGCAGGAGAATCATTTGAACCCAGGAGGTGGAGGTTGCAGTGAGCTGAGATCGTGCCATTGCACTCTAGCCTGGGCAACAAGAGGGAAACTCAGACTCAAAAATAAATAAATAAATGACCAAACAAATAAATAGTACACATCTTAGGTAGTTAGTTCAGTGAATCTTTACAGAGTAAAAACAATTGAGTCACCCCCACCTAGATCAAGCTATGGAACCCTACAGCACCCAGAGTTCTCCCTCATGCCTCTCTCCCAGTCCAAACCCTTCCAAAGGTAACCAGAATTCTCAGTGCTGTCACTGTAGATTTTTCCTTGCTTTTAAAATTTATATAAAAGAAATATTGCAGTAGGTGTTATTTTTGTGTCTGTGTCTGTTTTGGTTTTGTGTGTGTGTGTGTGTGTGTGTGTGTATCTGGTTTTCACATTCAACACAGGATTTGTGAGATTCATCCATGTTGTACAACTACCAATAGTTTGTTCCCTTTTTTTGCTGTACAGTATTCCATTGCATGACTTTTACACAATTTATTGATGTATTCTACTATTGATGAATATTTGTGTTATTTTCAGTTTGGGGCTATTATGGATGCACTGCAGTGAATATTCTTCTTGTACATGTCTTTCGATGCACTTCTGTTGGGTATATACCTAGGGGTAGAATTGCTGGGTGATAGGGTATGTGTACAGCAGATTTTGCCAAACAATCTTCCAAAGTGATTTTGCCAGTTAGCATTTGCTGCATAACAAGCCACCTGAAAATGTGGTGGCTTAAAGTATTAACTCATGGTTCTATGGGTCAGTATAGGGAACTGGATTCCTCTGAGGTGCTTTATTTGTGCTCCATCTATGTCAGCTGGGTTCCATCCTCCATTTGCAGTCAGCTGGCAGTTGATGGCTTCATCCACTTGTCTAGCAGTTGGCTGGTTGTCATTAAGAGTGATGGAGCTATACCTCACTCATCAATGTCATTAGAAGCCATGGATCATTCATCATCTGGCAAGCTGGTCTGAGTTTATTCACATGCTGCTGTTGGTTGCAGGGTTCCCAAGACCAGGAAAAGAGAGTCAACTCCAACCTACTATCTCTTTTCAGGTTGCCTCTTGTATGACATTTGCTAATGTCCCATTGACTGAAGCATGTCACATAACCAAGTGCAGATTCAAGGAATCTAGATATTGATCTTTTGGAGGAAGAAACTGCAAAGTCAGTTGCAGGTTTTATGTGTTAATTGCAAATGCATACACAGGTAAGAAGAATTTGCAGCCATTTAAAAATTTGCCACAGTATTCTATACTGATATATGCTCCCCTTAACAGTGATGAAAAATCCAGTTGTTCTTATCCTCACCAGTATTTGGTGTATCAGTCGTTTTCACTTTAGCCATTCTGCTAGGTGAGTGGTAACATCTATGTGCTTTAAATTTCAGTTGTCTTGATGACAAATGATATCACACACTTTTCCATGCATATGGTCCATTTAGACATATTTTTTCTTGAAGAACCTATTCAAGCATTTCTTTTCTGTTTTCTAATTAGATTTTCTTCCCAATTATTTATAGGGTTCACACATATATATGTGTATATTTATTATTTATGAATTCCCATGGCTTGTCACTTGCCTTTTTATTATTTTCATTGTTTTAATGGTGTCTTAAAATAAACAGCTCTTAGTTTTAACAAAATACACGTTTTTACATTCTCCTTTACATTTAGTGCTTTTGGGGTCCTATTTAAGAGCTCGTTACCTACCTAAAGATGATGAAGATACTGTCCTAGGTTATCTTCTAGAAACTACGTTATTTTATTTTTCCCATTTAGGTCTATGATCTATCTGGAATTGATTTTTGGGTGTGAGGTAAGAGATCAAAATTTATTTTTTCCCCAGTACAGCCATACTTCATTTTAATGCCCTCTGTTTTATTGTGTTTTGCAGATATTGCATTTTTTTTGAGACAGAGTCTTGCTCTGTTGCCCAGGTTGGAGAGCAGTGACACAATCACTATTCACTGCAGCCTCAACCTCCCAGGCTCAAGCCATCCTTGCAACTCAGCCTGTCAATTAGTTGGGACTATAGGCACATGCCACCACACCCAGCTAATTTTTATACTTTTTAAAGAAACAGGGTTTCACCATGTTGCCCATCGCTGGTCTCGAACTCCTGGGCTCCAGCAATTTGCCCATCTCAGCCCTTCAAAGTGCTGAGATTACAGGCATGAGCTGCTATGTTCAGCCAGATATTGCATGTTTTATAAATTGAAGTTTTGTGGCAACCCTGTGTCAAGGATATTAGTGGCGTTTTTTTTTTTTTTTTTTTTTTTTTCAACAATACATGCTCACTTCAAGTCTCTGTCACATTTAGGTAATTTTCACAATATTTCAAACTTTTTTATTATTATAAGTATTATGATGTTCTGTGATTGGAGATCTTTGATGTTACTATTGTAATTGTTTCGGGGTACCAGGAGTCACACCCATATAAGATGGGGAACTTAATAAATGTTGTGTGTGTTCTGACGCAATGGACTCTAATTATTTAAGTGAAAGGAAGAGTCTCTCACTTTAAAGCAAAAGCTAGAAATTATTAAACTCAGTGAGGAAGGCATGTCAAAAACCAAGACAGGCTGAAAGCTAGGCCTTCTATGCCAATTAGCCAAGTTGTATATGCAAAGGAAAAGCTCTTGAAGGAAATCAAAAGTGTTACTTTAGTGAACACATGAAGGATAAGAAAGTGAAACAGGTTTATTGTTGCTATGGAGAAAGTCTGGATCAAAGATCAAACCAGCCACAACATTCCCTTAACCCAAAGCTTCATACAGAGCAAGGCCCTAACTCTCTTCAATTCTATAAAGGCTGAGAGAGATGAGCAAGCTGCAGAAGAAAAGTTTGAAGCTACCAGAGATTAGCTTATGGGTTTAAGGGAAGAAGCCATCTCCACAACATAAAAATGCAAGGTAAAGCAGCAAGTACTAGTGTAGAAGCTGCAGCAAGTTATCCAGAAGATCTAGGTAAAATAATAGATGAAAGTAACTACAAAAACAACCAATTTACGATGTTGACCCAACAGCCTCCCATTGGAAGAAGATGCTGTTTAGGACTTTCATAACTACAGATGAGTCAATGACTGGCTTCACAGCTTCAAAGAACAGGCTGACTCTCTTGTTAGGGGCTAATGCAGCTGGTGACTTTAAATTGAAGTCAACGTTCATTTACCATTCCAAGAATCCACACCTACTCTGCCTGTGCTCTACAAATGTAACAACAAGTCTGAATGACACCACATCTGTTTTCAGCCATGGTTTTTTTGTTTGTTTGTTTGTTTGTTTTGTTTTGTTTTTGAGATGGAGTCTCACTCTGTCACTAAGGCTAGAGTGCAGTGGTACGATCTCAGCTCACTGCAACCTCTGCCTCCCAGGTTGAAGTGATTATTCTGCCTCAGCCTCCTGAGTAGCTGGGACTATAGGCATGCAGCACCACGCCTGGCTAATTTTTGTATTTTTAGTAGAGACAGGGTTTTGCCATGTTGGCCAGGCTGCTCTCAAACTCCTGACCTGAGGTAATCCACGTGCCTCAGCCTCCCAAAGTTTTAGGATTACAGGTGTGAGTCACCGCACTCAGCCTCAGCCATGGTTTACTGGATATTTTAAGCCCACAGTTGAGACCTACTGCTAAGAAAAATGTTCCTTTTAAGTTATTACTGCTCATTAACAATGCACCTGGCCACCCAAGAACTCTGATGGAGATGTACAAGGAGATTCATGTTGTTTTCATGACTGCTAACACAACATCCACTCTGCAGTCTATAGATCAAGAAGTAATTTTGACTTTCAAGTCTTATTATTTCAGAAATATATTTAGTAGTAAGGCTATACCTGCCATAGCTGGTGATGTCTCTGATATATCTAGACAAAGAGCCAAAAGATTATAACTTAATGAAAGCTGAGATGATCATTAGCAATTTATAGCAATAAAGTATTTTTTAATTATGGAAGGGAAAACCTTTTGGAAAAGAGTCACCATTCTAGATGCCATGAACAACATTCATGATTCATAGGAGATGGTTAAAATGTCAACATTAAAAAGGGTTTAGAAGAAGCTGATTCCAACCCTCGTGGATGACTTTGAGAGGTTCAAGACTTCAGTGAAGGAAGGAACTGCAGGTGTGGTGGAAATAATAAGAGAAATAGAATTACAAATGGAGCCTAAAGATGTGACTGAATTGCTACAATCTCATTATAAAACTTACACATATGAGGAGTTGCTTCTTAGGGATGAACAAAGAAGGTGGTTTCTTGAGATGGAATCTGGTTCTGGTGAAGATGTTGTGAACATTGTTGAAATGACCACAAAGGATTTAGAATATTCCATAAACTTAGTTGATAAAGCAGCAGCAGGTTTGAGAGGAATGACTCCAATTCTGGAAGAAGATCTACTGTGGGTAAAATGCCATCAAACAGCATCACAAGATACAGAGAAATCTTCTGTGAAAGAAAAAAATCAATTAATACAAAAAACTTTATTGTGATCTTGTTTTAAGAAATTACCAAAGCTACCCCAGTCTTCAGCAATCACCACCTTGATCAGTCCACAGCCATCAACGTTGAGGCAATACCCTCCACCAGCAAAAAAATTACAACTCAATGAAAGCTGAGGTGATCATTAGTGATTTAGAGCAATAAAGTATTTTTTAATTAAGGCATGTACATTGCTATTTTAAATAATACTATTGCATACCTAGTCTACTATCATATAGTGTAAACATAACTTTTTTTCTCTTTTTTGGGGGGATGCAGTTTCACTCTTGTTGCCCAGGCTGGAGTGCAATGGTATGATCTCCCCTCACCACAACTTCCGCCTCCCAGGTTCTAGCGATTCTCTTGCCTCAGCCTCCGGACTAGCTGGGATTACAGGCATGTGCCACCACACCTGGCTAATTTTGGATTTTTAGTAGAGATAGGCTTTCTCCATGTTGGTCAGGCTGGTCTCAAACTCCCAGCCTCAGGTGATCTGTCCACCTCGGCCTCCCAAAGTGCTGGGATTACAGGTGTGAGCCACTGTGCCCAGCCTGTAAACATAACTTTTATATGTCCAGGGAAACAAAAAAATTTGTGTAACTTGCTTTATTGTGATGTTCACTTTATTGCAGTGGTCTGGAACCAAACCTACAATATCTTCAAGGTTTGCCTGTAGACCCACTATCATTTATTGAAAAGACCATCCTTTTTCTGAACTTTGTGTTATATTCTGGTGATCTATATTAGTTTCCTTTCACTGATACCATAATATTTAACTTCATTTTACAGTAAAACTTGATATTTGGTAATATAAATCTTCCAACTTATTTTGTTGATCAAGATTGTTTTAACTTTTCATGGCCCTTTGCATTTCCATGTAATTTAAAAGTCAATTTGTCAATTTCCAATTTGTCAGTGAACTACAGGCATTTTTAAAAATCGGGACTGCATTGAATCTATTGATGGATTTGAGTAGAATTAACCCTTAAAATATTGAGTCTTCTAATCCATGAACATGGTATATTTTTTTCATTTATTTAGATCTTTCCAAATCTTTTCAGGATGTTTTGTAGTGTTCACTAAGAAGACTTTACCCGTCTTCTGTTTAATTTATTCCTATTTGATGATATTTGCTTTTATCGTAAATGGTCTTTTAAATTCCATTTTCTAACATATAGAAATACAGTGTTAACCTTAGAATTGTGTTATTGTTGTGCCTTTGAGGATAATATTTTTTCTCTTTTACTATTAACTTTACTCTTTTACTATTAACTCTTTTATTATTTAACTTTAGTTTTTAGCAATCTTACAATGACATACCTATGTGTGGTTTACTTTTGTATTCATCTTGGTTAGCTTCTTGAATATAAACACAGCTCAGATGCACAACTACAAAATACAAGAAGCAGAAAATACAGCTTCTTGAATTTGTGGCTTGATGTCTTTTGTCAGTTTTGGGAAATAGTTTCTGCCTGATTCTCTCTCCTCTCTAGGAACTTTAATTGCACATATATTAGAACTTTCCACCATGTTTCATGTACCCATTTTCTCTATTTTTGTATCTTTTCTCTCTGAGCTTCAATTTGGACTTTTTTGAACTAAACTATCTTCCAGTTTGCTAATTTTCTCTTCTGCTTTTAGTTATCAAGTCCAGATTTATAGTTATCAATCCACTTATATTGTTCAGTATAGAATTGCCATTAAAAAAAAATACATCAGTACTCAATAAAATCCTCCACATTGTAATCTATTTTTATGACTATTTCAATCAGTTATTTTAAAGTCTGAGTCTGATAAATTTAATATATGGATTAAATGTGTTTCTCTTTTTATTGTCTTTTTTTTTCTCTCTCTATTAAATTTTGGTCTTTGGTCATGTTTTCTAGTATGCCTGGTAATTATGGATTAAATGCTAGACCTTATGTATAAAAATTACAGAAGGTCTTAGTGACGATTTCCTTCCTATGGAGAGGATTCAGTTTTATCTGGGCAGCAGATTACCTTGATCAAATCAGAAACTGAGCTGATTGGCCCTGAGTTTCAGGTTTTGCAAGGGCTATTTTTTCTCTTATTTGCCCTTATTCTTCAGATGTGGCCCTTTACGGGTTCTCAGTGAAAGGTCTGAAGTGCCTACCAGGAATCCTCTTTTTTGGAAGATCCTGAACTCTGAGTTTTGTCTTCCTGGGACCATAAGACCCCTAAAGTCTCAAGCTGACAAGCTGTTTGTTGGGTAGTTTCTTGGTTTCTTGCCTCTTGGACTGTGCATGCTTAGTCTAGAAATAGGGCCATTCTGGCTGGGCATGGTGGCTCATGCACGTAATCCCAGCACTTTGGGAGGCCGAGGCAAGTGGATCACGAGGTCAGAATTTTGGGACCAGCCTGGCCAACATGGTGAAACCCTATCTCTACTAAAGATACAAAACAGTAGCCGGGCATGGTGGCAGGCACTTGTAATCCCAGCTACTCAGGAGGCTGAGGCAGGAGAATCACTTGAACCTGGGAGGAATAGGTTGCAGTGAGCTTAGACAGCATCACAGCACTCCAGCCTGGGCAACAGAGTGAGACTCCATCTCAAAAAAAGAAAAAAAAGAAAAAGAAATAGGGCCATTCCCGTGTGGCCTGCCCAGAGACTCAGGGTCACCAGAGACTGAGTGATGGGTACCCTTGGGACTGAGCAATCCTTGCGAGCATGCCTGTGTCATCCACAGACGCAGATACCTTATGTCCCTGGGGAGTGGCTTACTACGTTTGCACAAGTAAACACCTACCCAACTACAAGAAAGAAACCTTGAGTTTGGTCTCTCATACTTACTTCTGTCCTGTTATGCCCTGGTGGGGCAGCCTGAGTGTTGGGAGAGCAAGCTGTGAGGGCAGGGACCAGAGGGCAGGGGTCCCCTCTCCCTGGCTGTGCCCTCCCCAGCCCTTCACAGCTTAACATGCAAACTCAGCTACTCTCTTGCTCCTCTTCCCATATTTTACATCTTCCATTTTAATCCATTTTTTTTAATTAAAAAGAAACCCTTAAAAAAATTCACTGGGCTCTTTGGGGGTCATTTTACTTAGGAAAAAAACCTTCTTAAAAGTGCTGTGATCGTGCACAGTGGCTAATCATAGCTTCAGGTGGCATGGATACTGATTTTACTGACCTTGTCTTTGACATCTGATTTTGGAAGAGTCGAGATGCCCCTTGGATGGCAGTAGTGGGGATGGAATAGCATGAAGTTCTTTACAACCATGTGCAAGTTTCCCTTCTGCTCTGGTGACTGGGAAGGCTTCCGTTCAGCTTGGCCTGTCCTTCAGTCACGCTGGTAGAATGTTGTGCTCACTCTGTAGATGAGAACACTGGATGACGATGATATGAATGTAGACAGTGTGGAAACACGTTCTCAGTGTCTCCATCTGAGCGGTGTCCTTCCACTGCCTCCATTCCTTCTCCATACATGGTTGCTGCTTGGAGGGAGCAGACACGATTCCTTGGAAAACAGTGCGGGGGATTTGGCTTCTTGTTAGATTTAAGGGTGGGCCTCTTTGGGCTCACCATGAACTGTTTACTTTCTGTGTATGTGTTTGTACATGATCCAGGTTCTGGGAGCTGTGTGGTGAGTTCCCCAGACCTCAGCGTTAGCTCCTTCAGGCAGCACCACAGCCTCGTTCCCCAGGGTGGGCCCAGGTCCGGGCGGCTCTTGGGGATACCAGGCATTGGAAGGACACAAACCAACTCAGATGGGGCACCCATGTCCCTTCCCAGGGTCCACTCTGAACTTTCCCCTGGAACCCTCTAGAAAGTCCTGCTGTCCTACACCTGGCCACTCCCTGCCTTAAGGGGCACATGTCTTCGTTCTCCACTGACTGGGAATGTCAGGCTCCTACAGGCCAGCTGCATGCTCTCCAGGAACACCAACTGGGAAATTCTCCAACAGGTAAAATCCTTTAAAATGATACTTCTACCTATATAACTTTGGGGGCCAAATGCCTGAGAGGGAAAGGAAACAGTCAAATGCAAACAAGACGTCATACTAGAGTCCCGGAAAATGAATCGAATCACACAGGGTGGTCCTAGAACCCCTGTGGGATGGCTTAATACTTTGCTACTTTAAAATGCAGAGATAATAGAAATAATCTGAAATTTCTTCATTCAGCTGATAAGGACTTCAGTGCCAGAGGCTGTATGACAAAATTTTGCCTGTACCCAGGAGCATTTTTTTAAATATAGGATTTTAAGCAATGTTAAGTTGCTGATCTAACTAGTAAATTTGCTCTCAAGTGTCATTTACGGATTATTTCTGTTGGAACTGCAAACATTGAGAAAGCCACAAGGACTGAATGACTCTGTCACATACAGCTACTCATGCACACACGCACTGCTTACTAAAAGCTGAAGTGAGATGAAGGGGGCCTACACGAATAACGAGTTCACCTTCTTTGTGCCTGGAAAGAAGGGACAGGAGCAGCCAGGAGACTCACTTTCCCACCTCGCTTGGGCCCTTCTCTATGCCTTAGTCTCTCCAGCACATGCACACAGCATGCACACACATGTACCCTACCCAAAGACAGCTGTGGCCCCCTCCTACATCCCCTCCCTGCCCCGCTGGTTGTTGGGGGCTGGAGCGGGGAGGTCCCATGGAATTTGTTCTGGTTTCCAGGATGTAAACAAGAGGACTCCAAGCCATGAATTGCCCTGCTTTCTAGAGGGTGGAATGTTGACCCTACAACTTTAGAATCACAATCATTTATTAATAATTTTTTGAAACTCCCATCTATCCCTGTTAGAGAAATCAACAGTTTCTAGGAATTCAGTGTGTCTCTTTTTAACCTAGAGCATGTTCAGTTTTTGGAAACCTTATTTCAATGATTTTCTAAATACCTTTCACATGTAGGGCTTCTGGCCCCAGAATCTTACAGTCCCTTTCTGTGAAGAGAAGTGGACACACCTGGGAACTATTCCCTCCCTCTGGACTGTATGGTGGGAAGACTAGATCTATGAGAGGCAAGTGTTTCCAAAGAGCAGTAATAGCCCCTTGGCCCCCACCCCCACTTCATATATCTATATGGTCTATCTACAGCCAGGCAGGGTGCAAGCTCACAACCTCCACTTGGAGTCTGGAGAGCCTCTCTTGACTGGGCAAGAAGCAAACATTTGGGAGAAACGTTGGAAATGGAGGCCGTCTCTAAAGGAACTCAGTGGCCACGCTGTGGTGTGGTTGGGCCAGCACCTGTTACCAATGAAATAGCCAATCCATTCACCGCTAAGTAGATCCCATTGGTTGGTTGGTTGATGATTGCTGCCAGGTGGTCCCCTCCCCACAAACATAAAAGAGAAGGAAGGTTTGGAGCCAACACTGAAAGGAGAGGGGCACACTAGCGCAAATGACACCAGCCTTAATGTTTTTCTGTCATCCTAGTAATAGTAGACCCTGCACAAAGTGATAGAGTTAATATTGTGAAGATACAAAATAATGAGAATAGTTTTACCAAAGATGTGAAATCTCCCATCATGTCTGCATTTTACCATTGATTGGTGTGCATCCTTAGAAAACTGAATGTAACAAAAACCCAGGACATTTTTGGAAATTGTATGCTCTCTAGCAACTTTGTGTGAATTTTTATACAAACACTGTTTTACGAGTTATATAAAATATTATAAAAATAGAAAAAAAAAGAAATAGGGCCATTCCTTGAGGGGACATTACACGGAGAATGTAGGGCTCACTTCTCTAGAATGCTAGCTCCTCAAATCCTTTGTTTGATAGTCATGAATTCTACTTATCTCTCAGCTCAGTAAGACTCTTGCAACATAAGGTATTATTAATTTATTTGGCCTCTGTGCTGCAGAAAATTTTCTATAATAAATATCCATGGTTCACCTCAATGCATTTTATTTCTCTCCAGGATCTTGGCCCATTAAATCCTGGTGGCTTTGTTACTCTCTGCTGTTTAGAGCTGTTTTTCTTGGAGGGACTGCTTCATTCTGTCTATATGGGTTTTAAAAAATTTTTTTTGAGAGAGGCTGTCACTTTGTTGCCCAGGCTAGAGTACAGAGGCACAGTCTTGGCTCACTACAACCTCTGCTTCTTGGGCTCAAGCCATCCTCCCATCTCAGCCTCCCGAGAAGCTGGAACTACAGGTGCACACCCATGATGCCCAGCCAATGTTTGTATTTTTAGTAGAGATGGGGTTTCATCATGTCACCCAGGCTGGTCTCAAACTCCTGAGCTCAAGCAATCCTCCCACCTCGGCCACCCAAAGGGCTGGGGTTACAGGCATGAGCCACCGTGCCTGGCCCTCATGGTTGTTTTTGCGGGAGAGTTAGTCCAATACAAGCTATCCTATCATAGGGGAAGTAGAAGTTTCCCATTTCTTAATTTTTAGGGAAAAATAGTATCTTGCCAGAAGTCTGCACTATGCAAAGGGCATATTTATTCTTTCTCTCCTGTGCAAGGATGGAGGCTTCTTGTGATGCTTGTGTCTTCTCAGCCTCATTGCTTTATTTGACATTTGCTCTTAAGCAGATTTGAAGACGTCTAACAATTTGGTCACAGATTCTGTGATTTTCCATCAGTCCCTGAGGACCTGACATTTCTCACACTGGTCTCTGGAGAGCAGAATGATTTTCCTTGGCTGCTTAGAGGCTGGGGGTGCGGCTATGGTGGCAGTAGATGCTGTTCCAAGAGTGGGCAGGGGTTAGCCTTGAAGAGTCCACCGGGATAAAATATGGGTTTGGGTCATCCAAAGCTCAATGAGGAAAACTGGCTAAAATAAATAATTCCCTCTTAAGATATGGCTGTTGCTATGCCTAGGGAAATGGTTTCCATAGGAAACAACAATAAAAATAGCATTATTTTTAAACTGGGAAGGAATGGCACTTAGGTATCCAGATTTTAAAATAATATTGAATAACAGGAAATGTTGAAAGATTCAGCTATTTTCATTTGACAACATCTCTTTTTGCATTCCTCCGATTCTGAAGAAACGGAGAAGAGTTAGTTCTTCATGTCCTCCATATCCTAGAAAGAAACGTCCAAATGTCTTGAACCTTTTCTATGGGACAGAAATGTAAAATTCTGGCACTACAATCAGATGTTTCCATTTTTCGTCTATTGAGAGCTTTTCTTAAGTTGTTGAGGATTCTTTCAGCATACTCAGTTATCAATCAACTACTATGAGTTTTTGTTTGTTTTTTGTTTTTGTTTTTTGAGACAGAGTCTTGCTTTGCCACCCAGGCTGGAGTACAATGGCGCGATCTCGGCTCACTGCAACCTCCACCTCCCGGGTTCAAGCGATTCTCCTGCCTCAGCCTCCCGAGTAGCTGGGACTAAAGACACGCACCACCACTCCCAGCTAATTTTTGTATTTTTAGTAGAGACAGGGTTTCGCCATGTTGGCCAGGCTGACCGCAGGTGATCTGCCCATCTCGGCCTCCCAAAGTGCTGGGATTACAGGCGTGAGCCACTGTACCCAGCCTACCATGAGCTTTTAAGAAATCAGTTGGCTTTGATAAGAACAAATGACTCCAATTTTTCCCAATATCTTTGATTTGTTTTCTATTGTTATCCAGAAATTTCTCCGTGCTTAATGAACCTTTATAAAAATGTGTCTCTTCCCTTCTGATGATGGAATCATTCAGATTATGGAAATACAGGCATTTACTTGTGAGAAATGTGAAAAGTATTTTTGATATTTTAAAAACTAATTTATTTTAAGCATTACTTTCTGCTTCTGGTGGGGCAACTCAGCCCACTGGAGGCAGAGTTAGAGGAAGCAAGATCAGCTGTGGGCATGGGGAGTGCTGGAGAAAGCCAGGTCCAAGGGGGCTTCCCACCAATGCTCAGACAAGTCAGGGCCTGGACCACCCGCTCACAGATCTGAAGTTGAACCCTCAGTCCCCTAGTTTTCAACCTGAAAGAGACAAAGCGTTTTAGAATTTTATTTAACACACAACAATTAAAGGTAAATTCAAATAACATCTCCATCATGCGACTGAGCTGTGTTCAGAAATGCCTCCAGGGTAAATTCTGATTGCCTAAGACCACGCGTCTGATGCCTCTGCTAGAAGCTGGTCCACAGGGCACTCAGAGACAACCATCCAAAGGAGAGTGGCTATTGTCCTTTAATGAAATCCCCATAGCCAGGTTCTCTGTCTCAGAGCTGTTGAGTGGTTGAAGCCTGATTCGAAACCTAGGCATGTCCTACTATTGCTAAGGAACTTCCATATTCCAAAGGAAATAAAAGATGCCAGGAATAAAACGATGGTGGTTCTACTGGTATACCTAGTTATGTAAATTTAGAGACAGCTTGAAAAGAGCCGAGGTAACATAAAGAAGGTAGACAAAATAGATGTTGGGCCTGGTGTGGTGGATCATGCCTGTAATCTCAACACTTTGGGAGGTCAAGGTGGGAAGACAGCTTAAGTCCAGGAGTTCAAGACCAGCCTGAGCAACACAGGAGACCTTGTGTGCACCTGTGGTCCCAGCAACTCAGGAGGCTGAGGTAGGAGGATCATCTGAGCCCTGGAGGTAGAGGCTGCAGTGAGCAGTGATTGTGCCACTGCCACTCTAGCCTGGGTAACAAAGCAAGACTCAGTCTCAAAAAAAAAGAAAGAAAGAAAAAGGAAAAGAAAAAAATAGAGATTGTTCTGATCTGGTAGGTAAAAGGAATTCCCAACCTTCAAAGTGAAATTTTAAAGCTACCTCCTTTTAGCTATCTTCTGGTTGCCCCAGCCAGGAGTGAATGCATGGCCTAATTCAGCGTTTATGTGCTGCTCTTAGGCAGTGTTAACTCCATATGGGCCTAATTTGCATTTCCAGCATGAAAGTTCCTCGATGGGAGTTATTATGTCTACAGTTACTTTGTGCTCTCCATGGTACCCAGGAAATTACTTTAAAGCAAGTAGCTGTGTGATCTCAAGGAAATCACATAACTTCTAAACATTTTTGCTCATTTATAGAAAGAGGATAATGATAGTACCTACCTAATTGAGATTGTGTAAAGATTAAATAACTCAAGTAAACTATGTAGTATGCTGCTTAGCACATGATACTCAGATAAATATTGTGCATGGGTAAATATATATATATACACACACACACGCATAACATATATACTTCTATCTATTGATCTATACACATCTATATATATAATATTGACGCTGGCTGGGCGTGGTGACTCACACCTGTAATCCCAGCACTTTGGGAGGCTGAGGTGGGTGGATCACTTGAGGCCAGGAGTTCAAGCCCAGCTGTCTCTACTAGAAAAAAAAAATACAAAAATTAGCTGGGGGTGGTGGTATGTGTCTGTAATCCCAGCTACTTGGGAGGTTGAGGCAGGAAATTGCTTGAACCTGAGAGGCAGAGGTTGCAGTGAGCTGAGATCGTGCCGCGGCACTCCAGCCTGGGCAACAGAGCAAGATTCCATCACACACACAAAGACATATATGCACATGTGGGCACGCGCACCTCCCCCCGCACCACACTGATGCTATGCCATCCCAGGGTTCTCTGGCTAAGATGAAGGAAGAGCAGAAAGAGATCCAAGATGGCCGATCACTAGCAGCTCAGGATTGCAGCTCCCAGTAAAAGCGCAGAGAGCCAGTGGACGCCACACTTATCGATAAATTTTTGCTGCCCACGGACCAGGACATTCCCAGCGGAGGAGCCCCACGGGTCGCCAGCGCGACCCTTTCGGCTGGCGCGGCTTTTTTTGCCGGCGCCTCAGCTCGGCGGCTCTTGGTGCAGAGTAAACAGGACTGAGTCTCCTTTTGGATGATGTTTGGAGCTCTGTGAAGGCAGAGCAGTCCATCCAGCTGA
>CAUYQU010078720.1:0-52557 GCA_963574635.1 Cheracebus regulus
CAATACCATTCAGGACATAGACATGGGCAAAGACTTTATGACTAAAACACCAAAAGCAATGGCAACAAAAGCCAGAATTGTCAAGTGGGAACTAATTTAACTAAAGAGCTCTGCACAGCCAAAGAAACTATCATCAGAGTGAACAGGCAACATACAGAATGGTAGAAAATTTTTGCAATCTATCCATCTGACAAAAGGGTAATATCCAGAATCTGTAAGGAACTTAAACAAATTTACAAGAAATAAAAACAAACCCATCAAAAAGTGGGCAAAGGATATAATTAGACACTTCTCAAATGAAGACATTTATGTGGCCAACAAATATATGAAAAACAGCTCATCATCACTGGTCATTAGAGAAATGCAAATCAAAATCACATTGAGGTATCATCTTACGCTAGTTAGAATGGCAGTCATTAAAAAGTCAGGAAACAACAGATGCTAGAGAGAATGTGTAAAAATAGGAATGCTTTTACACTGTTGGTAAGAGTGTAAATTAGCTCAACCATTGTGGAATATGGTGTGGCAATTCCTCAAGGGTCTAGAACCAGAAATACCATTTGAACCAGCAATGCCATTACTAAGTATATACCCAAAGGGTTATAAATCATTCTACTATAAGGACACATGTATAGATATGTTTATTGCAGCACTATTTACAATAGCAAAGACTTAGAACCAACCCAAATGTCCATCAATGATAGACTGGATAAAGAAAATGTGGCACATATACACCATGGAATACTATGCAGCCATAAAAAAAGGATGAGTTCATGTCCTTTGCAGAGATGTGCAAGAAGCTGGAAACCATTATTCTCAGCAAACTAACACAGGACCCAAAAACCAAAAACTTCATGTTCTCACTCATAAGTGGGAGTCGAACAATGAGAACACATGAACACAGAGAGGGGAACATCACACACCAGGGCCTCTGGGGTCAGGTGGTGAGCTAGGGGAGGGATAGCATTAGAAGAAATATCTTATGTAAATGATGTGTTGATGGGTACAGCAAACCACCATGGCACGTGTATACCTATGCAACAAACCTTCATGTTCTGCACCTGTATCCTAATACTTAAAGAATAATAAAAGAAGTAGAATCAACATTAAAAAAAAAGTTTTAAAAAATAAAGGATACAGACCTAGTTACAGAAAATAAGGGAAAAAAATTAAAAAATTACAACAGCTTTATTTATCATAGGTAAAATCTGGAAACAAGAAGCCAATATGAAAAGGCTGCATATTGTATGATTCCAATTATATGGGATTCTGGACGTGGTGAAACGATGGACACAGTAGAAAGCTCAGTGAGTTGCCAGGGGTTGAAGAAGGCAAAAGGATGAATGGGCAAAATAAAGAGGATTTTTAGGGCAGTGAAAATACTCTATATGATACTAGAATGGTTGATACCTGTAAGTATGCGTTTATCCAAACCCATACAATGTACAAAACCTACAGTGAACCCTAAGGTAAACTATGCATTTTGGGTGATTATGATGTCTCAGTAAAGGTTCCTCAGTTATAGTAAATATAACATTTTGTTGAGGATGCGGATAATAGGGAATGCTATGCATTTGTGGGGATAGGGGTATGTGGATATCTTTGTACCTTTCTCTCAGTTTTGTTGTTGAACATAAAATTGGTCTAAAAAAATTATGACTTTTGAAAAAAGCCTATAAGTTTTCTGCTGAGTAATCCATTGTTAACCTAATGGGATGTGCTTATATGTGACTTGACACTTTTCTCTTGCTGTTTTTGAAATTCTTCCTTTGTCTTTGACTTCTTGACAATTAAACTATAATGTGCCTTAGAGATAACATATTTGGCTTTAATATATTTGGATCTGAATGTTTATGAGTCTTCCAAGACTTGAGAAATTATCAGCTATTATTTTATTGAATATAATTTCTGCACCTTTTCTCATTTGTTCTGGAATGCTAAGAATGTAAAAATTTGCTTAATGGTGCCGCATAAGTCATATAGGCTTATATAGGCTTCCTCATTTTTTTTTCTTGTCTGCCTGTGATTATTTCAGAAAACCTGTCTTCAAATTGAGAAATTTTTACTTCTGCTTTGTCTAGTCTTTTGTTGTTGATGCTCTCCATTGCATTTTTTATTTCATTAAATTCTTCGGTTACAGGATGCCTGTTTGGTTCTTTTTATGATATCTATCTCTTAGTTGAGATTCTCATTCAAATCATAACATGTTTTCCTGATTTGTTGAATTGTCTATTTTGTATTCTTTTGTATCTCACTGAGCTTCCTTAAGATAATTATTTTGAATTCTTTTTCTGGCACTTTTTTCATATACTTCCTTATGAGAAGAGTCTGTTACCAAAGAATTATTGTGTTCTTTTAGACGAATCATGTTTCCTCGCTTTTTGGTGATTGATGTGTCCTCACATTAATTTATGGGTTTCTAGTGGAACAGTCACCTCTTCCAATTTATGGAGTGGGTTTCATAGGGAAAGATAGTCATTTAGATGGATCTTGTTGTGTTGGGTCAGTACATGCAATGGCTTTGGTTCTAGGTGGGTGCGGTAGTCTTTATTTTCCTTTGGTCTTTAGTTTCTTCAGTTGTAATTCACACTAATGATGTTTGTGAGTATCTCAGTGATCTAGGCTGAGAGAGTTTGTGGTGGTGGTAGTGGTGTGGGTTTGTCAGAGGTGGGTGGGCTCATTAGGTTGTTTCTTAGATCAAGGGTACATGTATGCACACAGTAGGCTGGTGAACTCAGGGTCTGTCTCAGTGGGGTTGGGATCATAGGGCTGTTACTGTCACTAAGGGCACAGGTACATAGTTGTTTGGCCAGACTGGGGCACATCTGCTGGGGTAGTCCATGGGGATGTTTCTCAGGCCCTTGATTTTAGATGTGTGGGTTTTGGGAAGGCCAGGGGCATGCCCATAGTGGGGTGGAGGACACCATGAGGGTATTTCTCATTACCTGGGCATGGCCTTATAGCCATTTTGTTAACCTGGGGATGTATCAACTGTTCAGTTGCTCAAGAACCTCTCCCACTCTGGGAGGGTGTGAAACAGATTGGCTGGCTCAGGGTGAGTTAGCCCTTGGTAAGACTTCCAGACTGTTCATCTGTCTGGAAGTAGAGGTGGCAGGGGTTTGTTTCCCTGCTGTGCAAGATGACAGTCACAGTTGATATGGGGCTCAGGTTCTGCACAGCTGGAATTGTGGTGTTCAGCTACTGGTGTGGGATTGATGGACTGAAGATAGAGCCCCAGTGTTCAAGAGGTGCAGTAGCTACTGGCTTCCAGAGGAGGATGCACTCCAGAAGTAGCTTTGGTCTCTGTATAGTACTGTATGGCTGCAACTTGGCCCACAGGAGCTGGGTAGGGCTTAGGGCATCTATACCCTGTGCTTCTAATTTGAAGCATTACAACTGTATGAATTTCCAGCAGCTCTCCCAACTGGGCTCAGGTCTTGCAAGAACTGTGGAGTTCTTCTGTAGTAAGGGCTGTAGATATATGCAGTGGCAATGGAGCCTGGTGGGATTTTCTGCTCACCTTTTTGTTCCCTCAGGAGGATGTTCCTCTTGTCTCTGGGCTGATCTGCTTTGGATGAGGGAGATGGGGCTGCAGAGGCTGGGTGCCTCTACGCTGTCCCCATGGGCTTCCAATTAATACGTGCCTTTCCATTCCCCTGCTGTACTGTAGCCATCTCCCTTTAGCACTCCAGTAAAATCTTAACTGTTTTGCTATTACCTTGGTCCTTTCTTGGAACCTTCCTTCTTTTATCGAGTGGATGCCATAGAAACTAACAGCAGTGATATCCTCCCAATTTCTGAAAGTTAGGGTAAGTAGAAAGTAGACCCAGTCACTGTGAGGCTGAGAATCTGGTTAGAACCCCCTGAGACAATAGACTCTAGGGCCTACCTGGGGCCTGGATGCAAGGACTACTTCATGACATCCTGTAAAAAGACTCCCCAGGAGGCTGTACTAAATTAAACTTTGGGATTACAGGGTAGTTATGGTGCATAAATAAAATATTATTCAAATAAGTATCAATGCCCATAGAAGTGAGTTAGTTTTGTATACTACTATATTGGTTTGATACTGCTTTGTGTGAAATGGCTACATACTTCACCTAGTTTATCTTCCTTTGACCTCCTGTCAGATGTGAGAAAAAATTGAAATTCTGCTCAACAGTCAAATGAAAGTCCCATGTTCCTTAGTCAAGTAGTTTTATTATTCAATCATATACTTACTGCCTCATCAGTATTTCTCAATTTTAAACTCTAAAACTTTAGGCTGTCCTCACTAGCAGCTTTTCATTTTTAAAGATATATCTTTTCCTAGTGATATAACGTATTTTTAAAAACTCGGGTAAAGTGCTCATAAGAGTGAAAAAAATAGTTGTCTGAGTGATCTTGGCAAACATGAAAGAAACATCTTCTAGTTCTGGAAAACTGAGCTTTATGTGGAATTCTGTCTTCTAACAAAGTAGAGAATCATTAGTTTATGTAATAATACCTGTGTAGAAAAAAATTGATTTGGGAGTCACTTTTGATTAAAAAAAAGCTCTACCATTAGTGTTCAATTTAGTACTTTACCTAGAATATTAATATAATTCTTTAGTCTTGAGTTTTAAACCACCTAAGATATTTAATCTACATTTTTGAGTTTACATATAATAAAATGTATCTATTTAAAATACACAATTTGATGAAAATTTGATCTGTTTTGATAGATATGTACATGTGAGAAACCACTGCCAAAGTAGAGTTACAGATAATTACCATCACCCAGGATTCCTCATGCCTCTTTTCAGCTCTTCCCTCTTTCTAGTTCTAGGCCTAGGAAGCAGTTGATCTACTTCCTATCACTATATGTTGATTTTTATTTTATATATTTTTGTGTAAAAGGATTTACACAATGTGCACATTTTTGTGCTTGTCTTTCAATTGGAGCAACAATTCTGAGATTTTACATATATATCTTGTTTTGTTTATACATTCACTTGTTAATGTAGCTGTTGGTTATTTCCGATTTGGGGATATTATGAGAAAAGCTACTAGTCTGTGTAGACATATGTTTTCATATGTTTGAATACCTTGAAATGGAATGACTGTGTTGCACAGTACATTTATATTTAAATTTTTAAGAAATGCTGAACTGTTTTCCAAAGTGGTCACACCATTTCACATTCCTACCAGTAGTGTATGGGAGTTTCAGTTCCTCCACATCCTCATCAACACTTGGAATTGTTAAATGTCCAAGTTTTAGCCATTCCAATTAATAGCAGTGATAAATAATATTGGCCTTTTACTTGATCTCTTCATCCACTAACATTTTAATATCTCAAAAATAATAATTTTATAAAATCATATAAGAAATGTCTCTCTGTTGAGAAACAAATGAATGAAACAGAATACCTAGTATATTGAAATCAAGAGGGTGGCTAATTATAAGAACCACACATATTATTGTTATGATGTCCTTAGGTTTTTTTTTTCTCTTTGCAATATTTGTTTTATCTCACCACCTTGCTGCCTCTCTGGCACCAATATGTATTATGTTATCATTAAGCAGAGTCAATAGAGTAGCTACCAAGAAAAGTAGGTTCCTGGTATTTTTTAAAAGGCAAAAAAAAAAAAAAAAAAAATACAAGAAAGAAATAGAGTTCTTCAAAACATGATTCTAGGTAATTTTTTCTTCTCATGCTTGTCTCTCAAGTTGGTTGATATCATCTGTTTCTAAGCCCTTAACACAACCTATTAACAGACACTTCGTAAGTTTATATTTCTATCCCAGGTTACACTGAACTCTAGAAGCATGTATCCATGCTAGAGTTACAAAAAGCACTGTAGTTTGCAGGACTGTTTAGCATTCAAAAATCACCATATTAATCACCTAAAAGAATCTCAGGCATAGAAAAGCCACGTCACAAAATCTAATATCTATTCCTGATTAAAAACAAAACAAACAAACAAAAAACAACTCTTAGCAGAGTACAAATAGAGGGGAATTTCTTCAACCTGATGAGGAACATATGTGAAAATCTTGTAGCTAACATCATACTTAATGGTGAAAGGCTGAATATTTTCCCCTTAAGATCAGAAACAAGACAGGGATATCCCCTTTCACTACTTTCATGCAGCATTGTTCTGGATGTTTTAGCCGGCCCAATCAGTAAAGAAAAAGAAGCAAAGGAAGATGTAAAACTCATTTTTGTTTACAGATGACATGTCATGATCTGATAGAATCTATTTTAAAAGCTACCAGACTAATAGGTGAGTTTAGCAGAGTAGCAAAATAAAAGGATAATTAATTAAACATTCGTATTTCTACATACCGACAACAATTAGAAATTAAAATCAGTAAAAGAATTCCATTTAGAATAGCATAAAATATGAAATACCTAGGAATAAATCTGATGAAATATGTGAAAAAAAATCAGTACATTGGAAATCATAGAATATTGCTGAGTAAAATTAAAGAAGATATAAAAAGTGGAGAGATACTTCGCTAATGGGCTGGAAGAATCAGTATCATTAAGATGTTCATTCTTTCTAAGATAATCTAGAGATTCAACACAATCAAAATTCCAGTTGAAATTTTTGTAGGTATAGAATTAACAAGTTAATTCTAAAATTTGTATGAAATTTTAAAGTACCTAGGAGAGTCAAAACAGCTCTGAAAAAAAGTGAACAAAGTTAGAGTCAAAACTATCTTGATTCAAGAATTATTATAAAGCTGTGGTAACTGAAACATAGTATCGGTAGAAAGATGGAAAAATGGATTAACAGAATAGAGAATCCAAAATTAAACCATACATATAAGGACAACTTAATTTTTACAAAGACATACAATTAAATGGAAAAAGGATAGTTGTTTCAACAAGTAATACTGGAACAATTGAATATACAGGTGCAAAAATAAATGAACTCGGATCCATACCTTATACTATACACAAAATTTAAGTCAAAAATGATCATAGGTAAAAATGTAAAACTACAAAACCTCTAGAAGAAATAAGAGAAGAACATCCTTGTGACCTTGGGTTAAACACAGGTTTCTTAGATATGAAATTAAAAGTATGAGCCATAAAAGAAAAAATAATAAATTGCATTCATCAATACTAAAAACTTCTGGTATTCAAAAAATACTGTTAAGAATGAAAAGACAAACCAGACTGGGAAAAACTATATGTAACATATATCTAATACAGGTTTGAATCTAGACTATATAAAAACTCTCAAAACTTAATTAGAAACAAACAATTCAATTTTAAAGATAAGTAAATGGTTACCTTTTACTTATAGACACCTTAGCAAAGATAACAAAAAAAAAAAACACACACACATGAAAAGATGTTCAACACAATGAGTCATAAAGGAAATGCAAATTAAAACTGCAACGAGGTTCTATTATACACCTATTAGAATGGCTACAATTAAAATGACTGACAATACCGGATGATGGTGAAGATGTGAAGGATCTAGAATTCTTATACACTGCTTATGGAAATTTGAATTGAGACAAGAACTTTGAAAAAACAGTTTAACAGTTTCTTAAAATATAAACACATATTCATCATGTTATCAAACAACTCCACTCCAAAAGAAAAGGAAATATATAAGTCCATACAGAGACTTATGCACAAATATTCATAGCAGCTATATAACTTCAACATGGAAGTAACCCAAATGTTCTCAACAAATATAAACAAATCATATAATATATCTTTACAATACAATATTACTCAGCAATAAGAAAAGAAGTAAACTATTGGCAAGTGCAACTGCCTAGATAAACCTCAAAATAGATATGTTGAGTGGAAAAAATTCAGACCCAAAACACATTTTGTCTGATTTTATTTGTGTCAATCTCTTGAAAATGCAAATACATCTTTAGTGACAGAAAGCAGATGAGTGCATGCTTTGGGATGGGGAACTGGGAAAGAGTGGGAGGGGTGAAGTTTACAAAGGGGCACTTGGAAACATTTGAAGGTGATAGCTGTGTTTATTGTCTTGATTATGTTAGTGATTTCCCAGATGTATATATATGTTGAAAATTACCACATTTACACTTCAAATATTTACAGTTTATTGTATGTCACTTATATGTCAATAAATCTGCTTTAAAATGTTTCTTGTGTAGTTTCCTAAGGCTTTTAGAATAAGAGCAAACATTTTAAATACAATCTGTATAGTCTCACCTCTGCTTTCTTCTTCACCCTCTGCTCACTTGATGTTTCCCTTGTTTTCTTTATTCTATTTATCTCAGTCCTTCCCATGTTCCTTGTTTGCTGGTATCACATATTCTTTGTATATTCCATTCCCTCTATTGAGATGCTTTTCCCTCCTCTATTTGTTTGGTTAATATCCACTTACTTTTTTAATCTCAACTCAGTAATCACTGTCTCAATTATGCCTTCTCTGTCTCCATTTTTAGATGAGATCCCCCTACATGTGCTCTTATAGAGCCATGTGGTTCTCCTCAAAGCACTTATCCCAATCTGCCTTCTCCATTGGTATGTAATCTCCATGAGGCCAGGAATGCATTGGTCTGTACTTAACCACTGCATCCTGAACCTGGCCTAGTATCTAGCACATAGTAGATACTTGAAAATTTGTTACTGAGGCTGGGCGCAGTGGCTCACGCCTATAATCCCAGCACTTTGGGAGAACGAGGTGGGTGGAACACAAAGGAGATCAAGACCAACCTGGTCAACACGGTGAAACCCCACCTCTACTAAAAAAAAAAAAAAAAAAAAAAAATTTAGCTGGGTATGGTGGCATGTGCCTGTAACCCCAGCTACTTGGGAGGCTGAGGCAGGAGAATCGTTTGAACCAGGGACTGGGAGATTGCAGTGAGCCAGGATTGCGCTACTGCACTCCAGCCTGGTGGCAGAGCGAGACTCCATCTTACAAAAAAAAGTATCTAATTGGTAACCAAAAGGGGGGATATAAAGTTAATGTGCTAACATCATCAATGAAACAAAGTTATTCCATGATCAGATGCAACTAAAGCAAATAGAATGCACATCTTCCAATGCATTACATTTGAGATTGACTGTCCTTGTATTGAAGGAAGAAAGCACCAGCATTCTTGTAATAGGACTCTGTTACTGTACCAAAAGGTAGTTTTCTCATAATAATCTTATTTTAAGCAAACTGAACATAAGAATCTAGGGAGGACTTTAACCATTATGCTTGCAGATCATTAAGAGAAAAAGTGTTAATGGTATCATTATCTTAAATCTGTGATATATAGCTGGAGATTGTACAAGAAATCTGATATCTTCACAGTTTTAGGGGATGAATTGTTTCATTCCTGTAATCATGTAATCATTCAACTTAGTGTATGATTAGTTGAGGGACCTTTCTTGTGACATAATAGAGTGGTGTTCTTGGGGGTTTGTAAAACACCTCATTTAGTTCATGTAGCTAAAAGAGTCATCTGCTGTTCAGATGAAAAGGAGCTGATAAGGAAAGTCTATTTGTAGTAGAGAAGCACACAGTGGCAAAATAAAGCCATTTAAAATGAGCCATGTTCTTGTCAGTCCTCCCATGAATTGCTGCTTTCAAAGTTGAACTCTGATTTAGTGTATTTTTTTGACAATGATCAATTTGCCTTTGTTTCACAGATGGGCAAGCACAATATAAAAATAGAATTAGCAATTTCACAGGAATTTTCCTGTGCTTGGTTGACATTTGTTTTAAATAAAGTTTCTTGGCTAGCTTTGGTGTGTAATGAATAAATGAATAAAATAATGAGTGAGTGAACAAATGAGTAGTATTAAGCATTCATTAATAATATGTGCCAAGCACTTTGATAGATACTTTTACATGTGGCATTTTAGTTAATTCTTATAGCAATCCTGTGATATAGGTATTATTATTCAATAACCTCCTTCCTTTTTTTAGCGGTTGAGAAAATTAACTTTCAGATTAAGTAACTAAGAATTGCATACCAAGTGTCCAAACTAGGACTGGAACATAGACCCAAATTTTATTATTCCAACATTGACATCAAATTTGGTGAGCATTAAGGCGCAAGAAGGGATCTTGTTTATTTGAATTTTGCCACTAAGAAAATTCTCACAGGTGGTGTAGAGGGTGGTATTTTGGAGTTGCTTTTTCAAAATGGCAACAGGTTGAAAGTGACTGTCATGAGAAGTCTCAAAGGCAGAATTTTGACGGGGCAATAATTATTTCAGAAAATACTTGCTGCTAAAATAAAATGTCAAAATTGATTCAGAATGAATAGGCTGGCATTTCTTCAATAAAGAGTATACTCCTTCCAACTAGGAGGTGGCAGGGAGAGGAGCTGGGTCAGTACTCAAAGATCTTCACAATAGTTCACCCAGGGTCTAAGTGGAAGCAGTGGAAAGCCTGGCCGAGATCACTTATTTACTGGTTCTTTATTCATCTATTTATTGACTAATCAACTAAATAAGAAAACTATTTCAAATGAAGTTCATGTAAACATACTAAGTATAACTCTACAAAAGCCAACCAGTCACTACATATGACTAGCTCAAAGGAATCTATACTTAAGGGGAGGTGAGTGGACATAGAGGACTTAGAAATTAAGTGAACACAAAGGGTTAACAATTATGGGGGAACATGATGGATATTAGAGTCCATTTATATGGGGCCTGACAAAGTATCATTTCAGTTGTGTGTTCTTCAGTAAGAGGAATATGGAAGATCTGAGAAAGGGTCTGAGACAGTAAAACTTAAAGGTTAAAGACTTAGTATTGTTCAGTATAAAGAGATTATACATATTGGATGAATCTAATAGGTTTGTTCTTTTCTGTTAACTTGCACTGAAAAAAAATCAGAAAAGTGACACAAAGCCCTTCTAATTTACTGAGTACCTAATACAAACCAGATCAAGATGACAGGCATTTTGCAATACATTATCTCATTTAAGCCTTATAGCAATGCTATAGAATTATCACCATTTTATGGAACAAAAAATGATGGCTTAGATAAGCTAACTAGATTGGTCGAGCATTCATTGGACTTTGAGTCATTTATTAGTTCTTAATTATGTATACTTTCTTACTGTTAGAAAGTTTCTGTTACTCTTGTTTCAGAGTAACCTTGTCAACTGGTTTGTAAACTCATTGATGGCAGAAAGACATTCACATGCCTCTCTGCCATACATATTTCAGGAAACTCAATGATAAAAATACATTGTTCCACTTGTGTGAAGACACCTCTACTAAAGATTAAATGGACATAAGTGGATTTCAATTTATAGTGGGAGAAGAGAAGGAAAGGGATTTAAAGGTTGAAATCACACTGCTAATAATGACAAAACCTCATGTAGTCTGATTGTCTCCAGAGTTCATGTGTTACCTAAAGACTATGCTTTCTTCATAGGGGTCATAGGGAAGAATTCTCTCAAAGAGTTACTAAATAGGAAACAGTATCATAGAGAATAGATGTGAAATTGGGATGTGTTAGCTGTAAGTGATAGCTTGGATAGTCTACTTGTTAGGAGTTTAGATCTTCAAATCAGATGGCTTGACTTCAAATCTCAGTTCTATCACTCAAATAAGCCATAGTCTCTTATATTAGTTACCAATATTTTCTCTTTCCTCCCTCTCAAAGAATTATCGTTCCCCAATCTTTTGTCATCAAGTTGGCCACATGATGTTCTTCAGCTAATAAAATGTAAGCTGGAAGATGTTTTTAATGTCTGAACAGAAGTTTTAAGATCTGCTGCATATTCAGCCATTGATCATTTTTCCTTCTGCCATGAGAGCATTAGATAGAGGCTACTCTTCTGACAGAAGCTACTGATAGAGGCTACTCTTTTGTCCACAGACAGCATGGGCCAGAATGATAGCTAAGCTATGAAGGACATCTAACATGAGGAAAAAATAATCACTTGTGATTAAAAGTCATCAAAAATATTTTTGTTAGGTGATTCATTTAGCTGTTACTTAATCTCACTCTGTTATTTACTTACCCTTTTGTGGTAAAATTGAGTGATTGTGATGGTTAAATATGTTAATATAGTTAAAGTACTTAGGTCAGTGCTGTGCTGGTAAAAGTTTTTTTTGCAGAAAAAAAAGCCCTGAATTGTAGCGTTTGTTAATTTACATGGTGTAAATACTCTCTCATGACTGATTCAAAGCTGCCAGCATTATGTCACTGAATGTGGAATTAGAGTTACACATAACCAGCCGTCATAAGTAGGATCTGGCCCTAGCATACTGTGGAATTCAAAACAGTGTACATAGCAAGCATGATATTAGTGCCTATCAAATAGTAAGTATTGTAGAAGAGTGAATTCTCTGAAGATAGGTGACTGAAAAAAAAAATGGTTTCTCAAATTTCTTTTACATTCATAAAAACAGATTTAGATCACTCAAAGAACTTCAGCATTGGAAACGAACTTAGAAATAATCTACTGTACCTATTTCATCTTAATAAAAAAGGGAATTGAGGTTCAGAGAGGCTGAGTAGCTTGCTTAAAGTCACACAGAGAGTAGGAAGTAGCACCATGGCTCCTAGCAGCCAATCTGTTCCTTTCCCTTGCAATATGAACAATCTCTTTTTAAAAATTGCTATGAAAAGGATCAGCAAAGAAAAAAGATGAATAACTAGCTAATGCCTCTTACTGTGTCCCAGTTTCTGATTAAGTAAAACAATAATAAATAAATGATTAAAATTAAACCCTGGTTACATTTATTGATAATCCTGTTTTTTGTAATTATGAGTCCATTTTGAGGAAAGTTTTCATTAGGAGAAATGCTTAATAGCGTATTGTTGTAATGCATCATTTTATACAAGTGATAATTATTAGGAGAAACTGTAAATGTTATCAATCGTTGAAATGTCTAATTAAGGGCAGTTATTTTTACTATAAAAATGAATGCGTCATCTCCTTACATTTCCTAGTAATATTTCCTAAAAATATTGCAGTACACCCCCATGCAGTACACTCTCAAATTAGTGCTTTTCAAACCAATAATGAAATGTGTTTATATCTTAAGGTAACAGTGATTCATTTATTTTAACCATAGTGATTACTGGCTCTAACTATGAAATGCATTGTCATGGAAACCACTTTCCTCCTTTTCCTCCCCTTCAATTTAGCCCAGAGTTATTATTTGGAGACAAGAATTAAAGGAAAGCATTTTATCTAATAGAAATAAACAGATAACATATATATATATACACACACACACATACATACAGAGAAATGAACTCTCATTGATTAAAGTTAAACATAAAAAATAAAGAAAATGAAATATCCATTTTGTTTTATATTTTGTCATTTGGCTTTATCAATCTAAACTAGCACAAACTGTAAAATGGGGAATAACTTGAACATAGCAGCCTTAATGCTGCCCTAGAATAGGAGGTCAGCCTTAGCTTGAGTAATTCATTAGGGAAAGACTGTGTTAGATATTATTGGAACATCACAATATAGAGCATACAATACTTTTGGGGTGTTTGAAATCCAAATTATAGGCTAACGAATAAGGGAAATATTGTACAACTTTTTTAGAATCTATTCTCTTTTGGAAAAACCAGCCATAATTATAGATGTTCTGTAGGTGGAAGTGCTCACACAATCACATTTTATGTTAACGTAAAGGAATAAAATGGTAAGGGATATACTTCATCTATAAATGTGACTTTAAATTTCCACAGAAGGCCTCAGACCAGAGTTTTGCTCCTAAAATGTGACCCAGTATGTTTAAGAACATATAGATTAGATATCCTGCATCCCAGCAGGCTCCAGCTACTCATTAGATTGAATCAGTACTGATTCCTAATGGAGAAATCTACTAGGCAAGGATTCCTGCACTTAGTGTAAGAATCCCAAAACCTTAGGCCTGGCTGCCCTCTACAGTTAGAACCAGGTATAACTCAACTCCAAGGGTCTTTCCATGATGATTTTTGCTCATACTTTGTTTCATACTGATTTCTCTTCAGAGAAGTCTTACTTCATAAGAAGGACTTGCATTCCTCTCACAACGGGGCTGATTTAGATATATATTTATTGACCTCCTACTGGCCTATGGGATGAAATGTAGGGTTGGGCTTCATAATCCATATTTATAATAAACATCCTACAGAACTATGACATAGTCAGGTTTATTTTCCATTAACTTGGAAGACAAGAGGAGAGTGTTTTGGACATGGGTAAGGGAAAGAAAGTTTATAAGGCACTGTCTTTGGCTTAATGGTTTGCAAGTTGATGTGTTCTTTTGTTCTTACCAACACACTGAAATTTTCTAAGGAGGAAGCATATCATGATATGCTTGATAGAGGCTCTTATTAGTTTAGAATATAAGTGGTCTGGCATTCTGATGGAACTACGTCAGGAGGATGTGGTTCTGGCAGTTTGCCGTGGATATTTTGGACTATGTTGTTGCTATATTTCAGGTGGGGTCTCTAAGTTTAGCACCCAGTTAGAAAGAGTCTTGGAATTTTCACATTCATGTTAATGTGGCAGTACTGATCCTTCCCAAATAAATATGAAGACTTTGGAACGTGTTTCTGGAGAAGTGTGTTATGTCTCTCATGATGTTTTTTAAACTCTCCTCCTCTACTTTTCTTTGAATGTAAACTTCATCACTTATTGATTATGTGACTTGAGCAAGTGATATAACATTAAGAGGCTCAGTTTCTTCCCCTAGGAAAAAATGTGTCCAATCATATCTACCTCTCAAACTAAGAAATGAAATAAGCTATATAAGTTAAAAGCAGCTACCATGTGCTGGGGCTTACCACAGGGATGTGTTGTTCACTCTATCTGTCTAGTCTTCCTGAAAACTCTGTAGGTTAGGGGTTAATACCATTAGTTACAGGTAAGCAAACAGGGGCTCGGATAATGTAGGTGACTTACACAAAGCCACATCTAGTACCAGAGCCAGAATCTGATTCCAAACTCTGATGTTTTGCTCTTTCCACCAACCATCTGTGAGGCATGCCAGGCACCCAGGTGGCACCCAAAGAGTGCTAGTTTTACCCACTTCCTACCCCCACACCCTTCTTATCACATTTGTTTTTGTCTTCAATAAGCAGTTTTGCAGCTGTGCCAGCCAGCCACATGCTGGGTTTTTTTTTTTTTTTTTTTTTTTTGGTCTTTTTGCAATTTTGACAGCCTCAGTTAAAAAACAAAACAAACAAATAATACAGCATTCATCAGTCGTATCATCCATACTTCCGGAACAATATAAATACCACTTCTGAGGTTTCCTAGATCCTCAAAGACATCAAGGTGGGGAAGGGGCAGACTCTTCTTTTTGGAGTTTGACAAATGTTATATCAAATCAAGACTTGGTTCTGAGGCCGCTTCTCTACTCAGGGAGTGAGTAGGTTCAGTAGGTTCGCTGACCCAGAAGTCAGAGGCTTAGGGCACCAGCGAAATCATTTTGAGCCCATTTTCTACCCCAGATTCCTTTGCTGGCCCTCGCCCGGGGCAGGCTGTTGTCCATGGGCTGGGAGGATGCTCCCTGCAGGCTGCGCGAGGGCCTCCCGTTCCCGGGAACTCGGCCTCGTACGTCTTCTACCCTCAGGCAGCTGTAGCGGTGGGGGCCAAATGTGGTCTCGGGGTCACGTCAGCGTGGGGAGGTCCCGCGCTCCTACGCTGGGGACTCCTCGGTGGCACCAAGAGCGCCCAAAGGCAGGGCCAGGCTGGCGAGCACCGCGCTTCCCCCCAACCTCAGCCCCTCCCTCCCACCCCACTTGCCCAGCCAGCGCTCCCCACAGTGACTCTGGATTGCAGCAAGCCACTGGCTTTTTACCAAATTGGGAGCTGCAGTATGTTTTCCCCCCGCTTCTTCAGAGGGAATAATTTCAGCTCCCTTCAGCTCGCATGACAATCTTGTGTGACTGGGGAGAGTAGGCGGGCACATCCTTTTACATGCTAATACTGCCCCACCTCCTTTGAACCCTCCTCTAAGTGCCTCGCTTCCTTTTATTTTTTATGGTTTATTTTTATTTTATTTTATTTTTATTTTACCTCCCCCAATTTCACCATAGGGGGAAAAATCCTTTCTTGGTTCTGTCCCTCCCCCCACACGCCTCGTTCCCCAGGGAAGGGAGACCCCGAGACGCTCGGTACTTGCCCGCGGCGTTGCTTCCACCGGGGCTCCGGGATGGCCACGGCGGGCGCAGGGGGCAGCGATCGAAGCGGCAGCTCGGTCTAGGCTGTCGCTCCATGTGCCCGGCGAGCACCGCGTTCGGGTCCCCCAGCGAGCTGCCACTGCCGCAGCCCGGAAGGAATGTCCCCTGTTGTTAAGGACCCTGACTGTTTTACACCAATGATTTGCCACTGCAAAGTTGCTTGCACCAACAACACTTTATCGTTGATGTTTGGATGCAAGGTAGGACGAGGTTCATGTCTTTTTAATGCATGTTGCCTCCCTCGGGGGAGAGAACAATTCCTTTTGTTGCTTGTTTATGTCTCTGCCTGTTGGGAAAGTGACGGAAGCTGCGACTGCTCTGCCCTCTCTGGGAGCCAGCTGGGTTTGGGGGCCAAGAGATCGCACTGGTTTTCCGGTGTCCGATGTTGGGCTGCTAACTCAGTGGTGATGGGACCCTGGTCTCTAACATGCAGTGGCTGTAAGAGGAGATGCGGCTGGGAAATGGGGCACCTTGGGTGGCTCTCTGCTTGGGATCTCCTTATGCATTTAGCTGCTGACTGGGCTCCTGACTGCTGATTTCGGAGCTCCTGAACTCATCTCAGGTTACTACCACCTAGAGCCCCAACCCACTGTGCCAACCAGCAGGAGTAAGTGGGGTGGTCGATGAACTCCAGATGAAATTGAACACATCAGTTTGCTATCTGACATTTTTTAAGATAAAGAGCTTATTTTTATTTTAGACAGAAAATCTGGAGCTAGGCTCAGGTTGTCCCCAGTTCTGTTGGGTGCTTTCCACTTTTATACAATCCTCTTGAAATCAACAAACAAATTTTATCAAGAGGTGGCGCAGTTACTCAGTGAAGTTTGTAGTGAATAACTCTCCCACCCCAGATTTTTGTAAAGGTGCTTGGTGTTCCCAAAGAAATGAGGTTTGAAGGTTTGTAAAACAGGTTATCATTCATTGCTCCTTTTCTGAAATATATTAATGGTGCTTCCTTCTTGGACCTGATGATGCACTCCCTGAAAAAGATGGATAAAACTTGATGTTTGCACAGTTTTTGCCCGTTAATGGTCTGAGTGCATGTCCTGTTACTGTAAGGTACAAGTCTTTACTTCTTTTTGTTGTGAAAAGCTGGTGGATTTGTCTAGCTCATTTATGTAAAGCACTTCATGTGGCTACTATGGTGACTCTATAAGGAGAGAGAGAGAAAAAAAAAAAGAGACGGAGAGAGCTTGCTTCATCTGAAATTACTAAAATTTGACTTTTCTAGAGTGAATAAATATCACATTGTACCTATTTTTTTCTTAACACCAGAGATTGGATTGGACAGCTGGTAAGCACCTTGGGCAGTAAAGTTAATGAAACACACACATTGAACTTCATGTATAGTGCTCAGAGGAGGTGTAGGCTTAACAGAAAAATTGAGAGTCAGGATTTTAAGTCTTACTTGGTTATGTCTAGACAATCTGTCTTCTCTGGGCCTCAGATTTCCTTCTGTAAAATTAGGGTTGTGGATGAGATTATCTCTTAGGCACCCACCAGCTCTAACAATCTCTGATTATGTCTTTCATAAAGTTGTTGAATGATAATGTTATTGCCAGAGATTTTTGTTTTTCTACTCAATATGATAGGTTATACTTTAGGGTTAGTTAAAAAAATATGTTGCCCATACTAAAGAGTAGCTGGTTATTCCTTTTGAAACCCCGAAGAGTTCTTAGAATTGTTGAAGGTTTGTGTATTCATCACTGTCAGGAAGATGTATGTGAATGAACAGCACCAATAACTGAGGAGTTAGATCCTCTCCCATACGACCTGCCACCCCTACCTCATCCTCTTATTCTCCCTCCTAATTGCATTTACAGTAGCGTCTTTACAGTGGCTACTGTTTAAAATCCATTCCCATGAACTTACAAGAATTGCTTTGCTCTGTGCTAAATGATTATTAACAAAGGTGAATGATTTGTCAAGGGAAATTAAACACAAGCTAATAATCACATAAGATAAGCCACTGGTGTAGAGAATGTTGTTGAATATGTGTTCAACCCTTCAAGTTCATTTACAAACAAGTTTCTTTTATGCTGTTATGTTTTCCCCAGATTTTCAAACCGTATTGGAGGCAACTGAAATAATTACAAGCACACACATTTTTTAAGGCTAAGGCAATACATTAGTTTAACTTCCTTTATGTTCTCTTCTTTTTGATGTTCTGATTTAACAAATTCACATTATGAGAGAGATTCATGCCAGTAGAGTGAAAAAGCTACATCATGTGTATTGGCAGATATTTTTTCTTGAAAAATAAATTAATGTTATATGAAAATAAAATCACACTTGTAGAGAGTCTAACCTATTCTATTTTGCAAAGTATTTCAACAAAATAATTCTCAAAGCCCTTTATAATGGGATCAATTATCTTATTGTAACCATACTTAACAGATGGTTAATTACATCTATATATATATATGTATGTATATATATGGATTCCATTTTATAATCTGAAATATGGAAACAATATTAGAACTTTCTACTGTAGCCTTCCTCCTAGTGAAGTTCTTCAACACTGTCTGACAGATGACAACAGAATATAATATGAAAAATTTACCTCACAGGCAGGCTTAGGTTTCAAAGCTAAATTTTATATTTACTATTGATATGATTTATGTAAGTCTCAGTTTCCTTACATGTAAAGTGACCACAGTAATAACTACTACAGTATATATTACTATGTCTTTGTGAGAAATAACATTTAAATGAGATCCATGCAGTACTTACTATGTACACATTCATCAAATGTTTGTTGCTTTTATATGGCCTTGATTATTTTCACAGCTCCACTGAGGAGGGGCTTGTTACTTACAGGATAAACTGCTCCCACTGTTATTAAGGTAGTTCTTTTGATAAATTCTTCATCCTTATTATGAAATCAATCATTACTTTTCCCAAAGTTATTTTTCTCTGCTCTATGCTGTTTATGTAAAATATAGAAACCATTTGTATATTGACATGACATTCATAAAATGAAGTACATTTCTGAAACTTAATGAACAAATCATATTATCATTCCATTTGATCAGCAAATATTCATTGAACACACAAGAAATGTTACACACTGGAGATGTGGCAATAAAAAGCTCTTGTCCCCTTTGATCTCAAAGTTAAGAGATATGGCAGACAATTGCATTTCTTACAATATTTGTTCAAAGAAAAAAATATAAGATAAAGATTTTAGTTGCATATTTTAGGAATAAAATGGGATTTTAAAAATTATTGAAAAATCATGGAGATACAGATTTCAGAAAGGATCCTCCAAAAATGTGCAGTCATTTCAAGATTACCTAATACATGTGAAAATAAGATTATTAGGATGCATATTTATTTCTTGTTCTGAAATATATTTACATGGCAGTCTAAAAACATTTTCATGTGTAGGCCAGACTGTCAGTTTCAAAATAACTGTTTAGTCCAATAACCTCAGAATGACTTGAAGGATGCTGAGTAATTTGAGCTTTCAGGTTAGAAACTCAAAAGTTATTTTCTTTTGTTACTTAGCCATCTCCAGGGTCCTCCCTATTGTATCCTGAAGGCTATTCAATTTAGTTAACTCACTATATGACTTGTGAGTGTAACATGGAGTGTCTTTCTGTCCTAGACACTGTGATGGGCATTAGAGATACAAACAGGAGTACAACACCAATTCTTCCTTCCAGGAATTAATTCCAAGCCTATTGAGGAAGTAATTCCACTTCCTTTCTTAAAATACAGATCACCTACAATCCCACCTAACCTTAAGTTCTCATGACAGAAACCAAAATACACTTGTTCCAAAAAAAGTGTTTCTATTATATCAGTTTCCCCCAATTTTTTTCCCCTGTCCATATGCCATTATCACACCTACAGGGTGATTTATGGGAATGGACTTTTCATGGGAAAGGAGGTATTTTTAAATGTTTTGTTTTTATTTTTTCTCATAGTAGTTTCTATGTCATTATCAGAAAATAGGCATCAACTTTAACTTAAACTGTTTTCTCCATCCACAAAGATCAAATCATTGAATTTAATTTCAGCATATATAATATTTATCTTTCCTTCATCTTGTCCATAGCTGCATTGCAAAGGTCCACAGTCCATGTGTGTGTGTCTCCCTTCTTTTATTACCCTCTTTTTGTCCCCAATATTTCTAAGACAAAAAAAACACAAACATAAAAGGAAGAATATTTATTTGTCCTAATATTCTAAAAATACTTCATAAACTACAGTATTATCTACAATTATTCCATTTATCTACTTATTTATTGAGACAGAGTTTTACTCTTGTTGCCCAGGCTGGGGTGCAGTGACACAATCCTGGCTCACTGCAACCCCATCTCCTAGGTTCAGGCGAATCTCCAGCCTCAGCCTCCCTAGTAGCTGGGATTACAGGCATCTGTCATCACATTCAGCTAATTTTTTGTATTTTAAGTAGAAACAGGGTTTCTCCATGTTGGTCAGGCTGATCTCGAACTCCTGACTTTAGGTGATCCACCCACTTTGGCCTCCCAAAATGCTAGGATTACAGGTGTGAGCCATCACACTCGGCCTACTCTTTTAATTAAATGGAAGATGTGATTGAAATATGGCTCATGTTTTAAAAAAAATGGGGAAGGGACCTGCATAGACACTTCTTCAAAGGAGACATTAAAATGGCTAATGAGTACCTGGAAAGGTGCTCAACATCATTAAGCATCAGGAAAATGAGAATCAAAACCACAGTGAGATATCATCTCATACTATTAAAATGGCTATTATCAAAAAGACAAGAAGTAACCAGTTGTCAAGGTTATAGAGAAAACAGAACCTACGTACACTGTTGGTGACAATGTAAATTGCTGTGATCATTATGGAAAACAGTGTGAAGATTTCTAAATGTATAACAAATAGAACTGCTATATAACCTAGCAATCCCCCTTTGGATTTATAACCAAAGGAAATAAAATTAGCATCTCATAGAGATATCTGCATTCTCATCTTCACTGTAACACTATGTATAATAATTCTCAATACCAAGATATGAAAACAACCTAAGTGTTCATTGACAGATAAATAGATGAAGAAATTGTGACATGTACCTATCTTTATATAAAGAGATACATTTATATTTATTCTATAAATGGAATATTATCCAACCTTTAAAAAGAAAGATAACCTGCCATTTGCAACAACATAGATAACCCTGGAGGACATTAAACTAAATGAAATAAACTGAAGATAGAAAGAGAAACACTGCATGACCTTGCTTATATGTGGAATCTAAAAAAAAAGTAGAGTACATACAAACTCAGTAAAGCAATGGTTATGAGAGATGAGGAGGAAATTGGAAGATGTGGGTTGCCGCAAACAAAGTTGAAGTTATGTGTAATGAATAAACCTAGAGATCTAAGGTGCAGTGTCAGGACCGTAGCTAATATTGTATTGTATACTGGATATTTGCTAAGAGTAGATATTAGATGCTCTTACACACACACACACAGATTGTAACAGAGATCATGGGTATGTTAATTGATTTGACTGTAATAACCATTTCACTATATAAAAGCATTGTTGTATATTTCAAACATTTACAATTTTAAAAGAAACATGGCTAAAACTTGAACACATCTCTCTTTCTCATTATACCCATTTGTTAATATAACAGCTTAACTGAACCACTGTGAAGCCCCTAGGACACATAAGGTATATTTAATATTGTTTTTATATATTAGGATGGGGAAAGTTTTTGAAAATATTATCGATCCCTGAAACTTGTTTTTTTCTAGTGAATATTTGGACATTTTTGTAACTGTTCTATCATTCAAAGGAAAGGAGTCATCTTCTAGAAAGCAACCTCCCTTTCTTCTATACAGTGACTCTCCCAAAAGAGAGAACAGGGAAAGTAAAAGGAAGTTTAAAATGAAAGAAAATGGAGGAAAAAAAAGGAGGGAATCAAAAGAAGAAAGGAATGAGTTCAGGAACAAAAAAAAGCAAAAGGAAGGGATAAAAGAATTTGATTTTCTTAAACATCTATGCACTATCTTAGCTGTCTTACAAGTGTTATTTCTTCCAATCTGTGTAGTTACCAGGCAGACAGAAAAAGGAGCAGAGAAGGAAGGAAAATAGAACAGAATGATTGGAAGGGAAAGATGTGGGGGGAAAAGAAGATAAAGGGAAAGTGGGTTGTGGGCTCGCAGCCTCCAGAGGGTGCCCTAACACTCACCCAAAATCCAAGGGCCTGTCAGCACCTCCTTGGTGGACAGTTCCCTAGAATCCTCTGGCTTTCTCCACCTCTCCCAGATCCCTTTTTCCTACCTAGATAGTCTCTGTGGCAGAGAAGTAGTTTTGTTTGCCCATTTGTTTATTTAAATCTGGACAACTTTGTTATAAACCTTTAGTGGTAGCAGAGGAGTCATCAATTCATATATCATTATATATAGTTTTGTCACTAGCAGAGTGGTTTCCCCTTACGTATTTTAAATATTGCCAGTTTGACAATTTTGGTATATTTCTGTTTTTTTTTTAATAGTAATATGTGTTCATTGAAATACATTAGAAAAAATGGAAATTCAGAAAACAAACTTTAGAAAATACATGATAGACTGGACAGGGAAAATGTGGCACATATACACCATGGAATATTATGCAGCCATCAAAAACGATGAGTTTGCATCCTTTGTAGGGACATGGATGAACCTGGAAACCATCATTCTCAGCAAACTGACACAAGAACACACAATCAAACACCGCATGTTCGCACTCAGAGGCGGGTGTTGAACAATGAGAACACATGGACACAGGGAGGGGAGCACTATACGCTGGGGTATGTTGGGGGGAATAGGGGAGGGACAGTGGGGGGTGGGGAGTTGGGGGGAGGTAGCATGGGGAGAAATGCCAGATATAGGTGAAGGGGAGGAAGGCAACAAATTACACTGCCACGTGTGTACCTATGCAACAATATTGTATGTTCTTCACATGTACCTCAAAACCTAAAATGCAATAAAAAAAAAAAAGAATATTGTGATGACTGAACAGAAATCTTATATTTGATTTTCTGCTACAAAATTGAAGCAGCATGGGACCATGGCTAAGTAAGAGCTTAATAGCAGTAGCAAATAGTTACATGATTACTGAAGTATAGCTGTCACTGGAAATAGAAACCTGCAAGGAGACTATCATAAAAGTAGCAATTTCAGATTCACTAGTGTTTAAAATTAAAGCTTAGTAATTCATTGTGTATGTATTCCCTTAATGGTTTCAGGAAAGTCTCCTGCTTTCACTGAACATTTTCACTTTGTTCCCTATATTTTTCCTTTCATAATGAAAAATTTGTAATTTCAGATTAGTAAGACAATTGTTATGACTTTGTGAACAAAACACAAATTTTGTGTTATGAAATAATGGTTAGTCAATTTTTTTTTATTGTTATAACACATTATTTTAGAATTCACTGGCACATCATTCACATTATGTTAGGTAAACCAATTTAATCAATAGTTTCCTCTTTTACAATAATTAGCTGATGGATGAATTAGAAGTGAGACAAACCTTCAATAAAAAGTGTTCAGGGAAGAAAATAATGGCTATTTAAGGAGTTTTGCATACATGTGTGAGTGTCTTAGGAAGTTGAAATGAGATTTAAGAAATTGAACAACATCTAAAGAAGAAAAAGGTAACTTTTTTTTAAAACTTTTTTGTTTACCATGAAAAGCATTTTGACTGTGTCTATTAATATGTAATATTACCAGAGGACACTGACAAAATTAGTCACTAAAAAATTTCAGGGGAGTTTATAAAAATAATCACAGTTTGAGATAAATAAAGCAAAGGAGAGATTGAACACAAACAGTAATAAATAATAATATTGACTAAGAAAATAGATAATCAGTTTTGTACTTCATATTTTTCTCACATATTTTAAGTACTAGAATAATATGATTCAATGATAACTTGGATGTAAGGCATTTTTCTTGGCAATATTGAATACAAAAGCATATTTATCACATAACATAGACATGCTTTTAAAAATATTTCTAATAATGACTTTTTAAGATAATATTTTATTTAGAAAAACCTAAAGACCCCACCAAAAAGAAAGACCTGTTAGAAATAAAAAATACATTCAGTAAATTTCCAGGCTACAAAACCTATCAACAAAAATTAGCAGCATTTCTACCTGCCATAACATAACGATATGAAAAAAAAATTAAAGACCAGATGTGGTGGCTTACACCTGTAATCCCAGCACTTTGGGAGGCCAAGGCCAGCGGATCACGAGGTCAAGAGATCGAGACCATCCTGGCCAACATGGTGAAATCCCGTCTCTACTAAAAGTACAAAAAATTAGCTGGGCGTGGTGGTGCGCACCTTTAGTCCCAGCTACTTGTCAGGTTGAGGCAGGAGAATTGCCTGAAACCGGAAAAGTGAAGTCACAGTGAGCCGGGATCCCGCCACTGCACTCCAGCTTGGCGACAGAGCGAGAACACAGCTGGAGAGCTGGAGACATCACATTACCTGATTTCAACTTATGCTACAGAATCATGGTAACTAAAAATGTATGTCCAAGCATAAAAACAAATAGACCAATGGAATAGGAAAGATAATCCAGATATAAATCAAATCTGAGTAATTGAGATATCCATTACCTCAAACATGTAGCATTTCTTTGTGTTGGGAACATTTCAAACCTCGTAGTGATTTATAAATATACAATACATTATTTTTAACTATAGATTTTATATTTTGCTATCAAACACTAGAACATATTTCTTCTAACTAATTGTATTTTTGTACTCAGTAATTAAACACTCTTCATCTCCTGCTGCCCACTACCCAGGAAATATTGGAGGAAGGACAGTCTCCTCAATAAATGGAGCTGGAAAATCTGGATATCCATTTGCTGAAAAATTAACTACATTCCTATCTCTCACCATGCAAAACAACAAAATCAAAATGGATTTAATTATTAAATAGAATTCCTAAAAATATGAAATTTCTGGAAGAAAACATTGGAGAAATGCTTTAGGAAATTTGTCTTGGCAAAGATTTTTTTCAGTAAGACCTCAAAGGCACAAACAACTAAAACAAAAATTGACTGATGGAATAACATCAACCTTAAAAGCTCTGTAGAGCAAAGGAAATAATCAGCAAATTGAAGACAAAACAAACAGAATGGGAGAAATTATTTGTAAACTTTTCATCTAACAAGATATTAATAACCAGAGATGTAAGAGACTTAAAAATACTCAATAGGAAAAAATATCCAATTAAAAAACTAGGCAAAAGATCTGAATATACATTTCTTAAAAGAAGACAGACAAATAGCCAATAGGTATATGAAGAAACGCTCAACATAACTAATCATCAGGTAAATATAAGACAAAGCCACAATCAGATATCATCTCACTCCAGTTAAAATGACTTTTATGAAAAAGGCAAAAAATGTTTGTATACTGTTGGTGGAAATGTAAATTAGTACAATCACTATGGAAAACAATATTTTCCTCAAAAAACTAAAAAGAGAACTACCACATGATGAGTAATTTCACTGTTGTGTATATATTCAAAATAAAGGAAATTAGTGTATCAAAGAGATATTTGCATCATCATGTTTACTTCAGCACTATTTACAACTGCCAAGAAATTGAATCAATCAATCTAAGTGTCCATCAATGGATGAATGGCTAAAGAAATGTGCTAGATGTACACAATGGAATATTATTCAGCCATAAAAAAGAGTGAAATTCTGTCATTTGCAGTAGCATAGATGGAGCTGGAAAAATATTATGTTAAGTAAATGAGACAGGCACAGGAAGACAAATATCACATGTTCTCATATGTACGTGGCAGCTAAAAACTTGATCTCATGGAGGTAGTAAATAGAATAATGGCTACCAAAGTCTGGGAAGGGTAGTGGGGAATGGGAGATGACGAGTGCTTAGTTAATGAGTACAAAAATACAGTTAGAAAGAATATGTTCTAGTGTTTGATAGCACAATAGAAAATCTACAATTAATGTACTGTATATTTATAAATAAAAGAGGTTTGAAATGTTCCCAATACAAAGAAATGATAAATATTTGAGGTGATGGATATCTCAATTACTCAGATTTGATTATTGCACATTGTATAGCTATCAAAATATCATATGTACTCCACACATATGTATGACTATTATGTATCCATAAAAAACTTTAAATAAAATGTTAAATTATTAAAATATTTACAATTTTATTGCTAACAAGGATAAGAAACTTTCTGCAATAGGTTCATAGGTATTAGTTTACATGTGCTTTTATAGATAATACTTTAATTAACATGAAGCACATGACATGTTTTATAACTATTAAGAAAATAGAATATAGGATAGAAATATAGAAGTATGCATATTGCAATTAATATAAATAGAAGTTTATATACAAAGAATAAATATTATTTAGTTTTATGTATTTATATAAGGTAGGTGTTTAAGTCAAATTGAAAAGTAATATTTTATTACTAGAAGATAACTCATTTTGTTTGAGAAAGCAGTGCTATTTCTTTTGGAGAATTATTTCAATATTTTATAAAAACAAGATAAAATACTCACCCTCGCCTTCCCTCTAATGCAAAATACTTAAAGCCTTTGGGGCTTAAAACATAGATGATGGGTTGATAGGTGCAGCAAACCACCATGGCATATGTATACATCTGTAACAAACCTGTACATTCTGCACATGTATCCCGGAACTTAAAGTAAAATAAAAAATAAAAAGACAAAATAAAGGGCATACTACTTATGAAAATAAAGGTGTCCAAATTGTTAATAAAAATAATATTCTAGTATCTACAAATTTTGTCTCCATGTATCATTCAGTGTAATTTATAACCACATTATTCTACAGTTTGTGTTTCTATCCTTTACTTCTCACTCTAAATATACTATGATACTACATTCCCCCATGCTTTTATATTCTGTTGTTGCAAGATGGGAAGTTCCTTAATTACATTTCCCTACACATATAAAAATATTGACTACCCATATGAAAATATTGACTACCCATGGGAAGTTCCTTAATTACATTTTCCCACTCATATAAAAAAATTGACTACCCATTAAGACATATCTCACAATGTCTAGTACTCCACAATATCTTTCCTGATTCTTAATTAAGACCTCTATTTCCATAACCCTTTGCTTGTTCCTCTACTCAGGGCAAATTTTAATATGGTAATTAATGAAACAGATTGCAGACCTGTCATTCTCCTGAATTATACGTATCGAAATGGTTGAAGGAAAGGCAGAAGAGAAAGGTAATCATTAAGATGAGATGGATATATCAATAAATTAAATATCTTTTTTAAAAGTACAATTCTACTCTTAAAATTTTACTTAAAAGGAAATAGAAATACATGTCTACAAAGATAATCAAATATGAATTGTCAAAGCAGCTCAACTTATACATAAAATTATGAGAAATAACTCCAGTTTTCATTTACAGAAAAATGGACAATCAAGCTGTTATTTCCATAAAATGCAATAAAATGCCACTCAATAATAAAAAGAAACAAATTTATAATACACACACCAACTAGGATGAATCAAATGAATGTTATACTAATTGAAAAATTTTAAAAAGAAATATACATCTTATATGATCCCTTCTATATAAAGTTCTAAAACAAAAACAAATAACCTGTAGTAAAAATATTCAGAAAAGTAGTGGAGGTGGGTGAATGAGAATAAGTAGAAAGGAATTATTGTGATGATTGAAATGTTTAATATATTAATAGTGTATGAGGTACATGAATATACTTAATCATCAAAATGTATTAAATTATACATTTAAAAATGTGTTTAAACGACACAAATGTTCATTTTTTAAAAGAACTATTGACAAATGCAAATTTTTATTTAGTATGTTTATATTTTTCAGCAGTATAGTTTGGAAAGTTTAAAAGTGTTTTTCATTTATCAAGGCATTAGATAAAAAGTAAATATATGAAAAATTACAAGTAAGAAGAGCATTACAAATATGGAAAGAAGACTAGAATACACCCTGTGAATTGAAATTAGAGCTATCTGCATGAGTTCATTTCACACTCACACACACACACACACACACACACACTTAATGAGAAATAATTCTTCATGAGTCTCTTGTGTTTTTGACCTTATTCTTAGAAACAAAAATATTAAAAACATTTGTTTCAGATATCTATCCAAAGATATTTTTATAACAAAAAAACTTGAAGGATAAACACAACCATTCCCTCTCTCCCTCTGAGTGGACATATTTGCTTCTTGATTAGAGAAGTAAAGATAATGTCTCACTCAAGAGCAAAGTTTGGGCAGATTTTCTTGCAGCTCCTTTATAATGGTGGCGTTTCCCAGAAGTCAGCTTTCCTCAGTGGTGATATAAATCTTCTGTGTGGGAAGCATCTACCTGGACTAACGTACAAACTGGCCCTCTGAGGAAGCTCATGCTTCCTGCTGTAAGAAATAAATTCAGGAATTTTGGATCTTCTGTCTGCATCTATGAACCTGTGCAGGCTAATTTCTCAGTTTCCAAGTAGAGTAAATTCTTAGAACCTACAGTTTCTGATAATACACACCCCTATATTTTCCAAATTTTTCTGTTGAGATGACCTACAACCAAAGAAACAAAATAATCCTGATTATGCATAGCATGCAGATCTTGACATTTGTGTACTCTTCCACATTCAAAGGAAGGATGGCTTCTTTAAGAGTACTGAATCTCATGCTGGTATCTTGACAGATATTAGAGAGGAAAAATTTTCCCAATGCACAGAGAAAATAAGGAAGTGCTAAAAAATGATGGTAGCATATCTTAACCAAGTGATTATATTTTAAAATTACTAATTTGGGAACCAATCAGTATCACTTGTCTTCCAATACCTGTGTACGACACGGAGGACACATCACTTTAGTAGAATTCCTGCCTAAATTATATTACCTAAATGTAATCATGTGAATATCAATAAAAAACATTCTGCAATATAAAAAACCTGTGCATTAAGAAAACAAAAAACAAACAAAAAAAACCTCTGAGGAATCAATCTAGATAGAATAACCCTGTATCACAATTACCTATTATAGACCTGGTACTGATGGCCTGCCAAGTCATAATGTATACTGAGCCCAACATCAAATGGAAATGGTACAAATTAGGTTGTATGAATAGGACCAGAGGAGGCAAGTAAGCTACATGAGCTGGTAGTCAAGACTGCCACACAATTTTACTAGTACCTTCCCAGGGCTTAGATTTATTGCCACATTGGGTGATCCATATGACTAGTTGAAGAAGAATGTAAAGCCCAAGCAAGGTTAATGGATGGGTTGGCTTAATATGTATAAGCAAGCTGAAAAAGTATAGCAGCAGCCTCACAGCCACATTCTGGTATGGCCTTGAGTGATATTAAGTGGAGAAAATCTTCCCAACAGGCAGAGCAGAGAGCAGTGCACCTGCTCACCTACTTTGTGTGTAAGAAGACATGGCCCGAGTTGAGAATATATATTGCAAATGGCCTGACCTGGTCAGGGGCCTGGAAGACAAAAGCCTAGAACATGGGAGGAGAGAAAGTCTAGGATAAAATTGCATGTGCAAATATATGGGAACAGTCACGAAGTATGAAAATATTTAGATCACATATTAATGTCCAAATATCTATCTATCTATCTATCTATCTATCTATCTATCTATCTATCTATCTTGTTTTTTTAAAAAAAAATGGGCTAGACTTGGTGGTTTATGCCTGTAATCCCAGCATGGCCGAGGTGGGCAAATCACTTGAGATTAGGAGTTCGAGACCATCCTGGGCAACATGGTAAACCTCCATCTCTACTAAAAATACAAAAATTAGCCTGGCATGATGGTGGACAACTGCAATCCTAGTGACTGGGGAGGCTGAGGCAGGAGAATTGACATTTTTATATGTCCATACCCATTTCATTGTAAAGGAGTTGTAAGTCAAGTCTATACTCAGTCAAGCCTATACTCAGCTCCTATCTATAGATAGAAAATAGATGGATGAATAGATAGATAGATGATAGATAGATAGACACAAATGAACAAGTGCTGGACAATTAGTAGACCAGAGTTCGGCAAATATTTTCTGTAATGGCCAGATGATAACTATTTTAGGTTTTTCAGGCTACATATTATATATCTGTCACATGTTTGTTTTGGTTGCTTGTTTGCTTATAAGCCATTAAAAATGTGAAAACTATTCTTAACTCCTAGGCCATAAAAAAGTAGGATATAAACTAAATTAGGCCTGTAGGTCATAGCCATTTGACTCCTGAAGTAGACAAATGGCTCAGTCAGTTGACATTAGCCAGACTTTGTCATCAGCCACCTTAGAACTAGCACTATGTGTAAATGAAGAGTGTGGCCACAGTGGCTGAAAGGGAGGCCATGTATGCAGGTGGTAGAGAAACGGTAATCCCTGATGAGTTGAAGAAGAATATTTTGGGAAAGGACATGTAAGTTAAGTTCAGTAGCTTTTACACTGGGTTGCTTGGGGAAAAGCCTGATGGTCAGGATATAATACACACTGTTTTTAAAAAATTGAATATTGCTGTCTCTGACATTTGATTAGAATTAGAAAGAAATTCTAATTTATTATTACAGTATTGACCATTAATTTATTATAATAATATTAATTCTAATTTATTAGCATATAGTATAGTATTAATCTATTATTATAGTATTAATTATAGTATAATCATAAATTTGATTTATTATTATAAATAAATTTGATTTATTATACTATAATCAAATCAAATTTTATAATAATAATAAATAAATAATTTATTTATAATAATAAATAAAGCAAATTTATTTATAATAATGAATCCAATTTATTATTATACTATAATTAACACTGTAATAATAGATTAATACCATACTATACTTATGCTAATAATAAATTAGAATAATAATTTTATTATTTAGAATAATAATAGAATAGAAAAAATTCTATTATTTAAAATAACATTCTATTTTTAGAATAATATTCTATTCTAATAATAGAATAATAATATATTAAAATAATAATAATAGAATAATAACATTCTATTCTAATAAAAAATAACATTCTATTATTTAGAATAACAATAAATTCTAATTTGTTATAGTATTAATAATCTATTATGGTAGTATTATTATAGTATTTATTATAGTATTATAGTATTCTTATTTATTTTTATAGTAAATTCTAATTTATTACAGTGTTATAAAATCCTAATTTATTATTATAGTATAGTATTATGTTTACCACAGTCTACATTTCTTGCTTACTCCGTTCTTGCTTCAGTCTCCCTGAACCTTCTTTTAGAGCCTGTGCATCTGACTTGGTGTGTCTCTAATCCATCATCTACGATTTTCAGTTTCAAAATCTTTGTGGTCACACTTGTGCACCTGAAGCTAGTTTGAAATATTCATGGATATTTGTAAGTTAAGTTCTAATAATCTGCACTGTTAACAAGATCCCTAGTCATTCAAAGAATCACAATTTTCCTGCATTTTTAACACAATAATACTAAAATTTTATAAATGTTTTATACTATTTCATGCCAACTATGATACATAATCTGTGACAAAAGAATTGTATAGATTAAATGTCATCAATATAAACCAAAATAATGTTCCTTGATCACTGTCATTATCATAAATTATTTTTCATAGATTATGAGAATATTTTAATTCTTATTGCCAGGCCTCTCGGACATTATAATTTACCTCTAGTTATAAGGATGCTTTGCAAATTTGAATGAACAAATAAATAAGCTAATTAGTGAATGTCGATACTTTATTTTTAGGTTATTTAAATATACAGCAATCTGTGAGATTTAATTCATTGTGATGTAAGGATATTAGAAGTAAGGTATTTTTGTATCATAAGAAACTTAGAATTAAAAGAGTATACTAAAAATGAAAATAAACTGATTTTTACATTCATGCTTGTCTACATGTCTATTTTTCTTAATGGTTTAAGAACATACATAGAAAAAGTTGTATATTAATCATTATAGAATATTCAGAATGCTGGCATCTACATGTCCTGTCTTCCTGATCACGTATTTGAAAGTGAATGCAGGGTCACAGAACAACGGCTGAAGCTCAGGGGTACTTTAACTTTGGGATGATTCAGGCATAGATATAGATAATGAAAGTCCTCATGTTGAAAGAAAGATTTTACATACACAAGTATGTGCTTGCAGAATTTGCATAGTCATTTGCCAAACTGACTGGTTTTCAAAACCTCCTGGCATATGCAGTATTTCTGAAGAGAATAACCTCTTCATTTGATGTTGAGTGTTACTTAAGATGAGGATGAAGGATAGACACACTAAAATCATAATAACCTTGTGCTGGGTCTTGCATTTGGGAAAGTCTTATGGACCACAACACTGAGAACTTTTAGAAATTTGGTAGCTGACAAAGCAAATGAGAATTAAGAAAGCGGGACTTTCTAACAACATCGGTGCCTGGGGCAAGAGAACAAATAGAGGCCCCATATTAGATGTTTCTATGTGTAAAAAGCATAAACTGAGTTAACAAACTGCTAAATGAAGTATGTTCTATTTACCAACTTTGAAAATTATACCTGTGTATTATACATGCTGAGTGTACAATACTTGGATTACCTGACATGACAAAGTGAACATTATGAGACTTTAAGAGTTTGACTCCAATATTTTATCCTCACTCTAGTTTATTTCCACATGGTGCCTTGCACACATGTATATGGGCACCCATATCTGTCCACAATCTTAAAAATAACCATGATTGGGTGGGCACATGGCTCATGCCTGTAATTCCAGCACTTTAGGAGACCAAGGTGGGCAGATCACTTGAGGTTGGGAATTCGAGACCAGCCTGCCCAACATGGTGAAATTCTGTCTCCATTGAAAATACAAAAATTAGCCGGACACACTGGCATGTGCCTGTAATCTCAGCTACTCAGCAGGCTGTGGCAGGAGAATAGCTTGAACCCAGGAAGGGAGGTTGTAGTGAGCTGAGATTTTACCACTGCACTCCAGTCTGGGTGGTAGAGGGAGATTCTGTCTCAAAAAAAAAAAAAGTCTTCTTCAAAATACGTATTAATTACTCTGATGTTTGTAACAAGTGTCTGCCGATTCTTTAGTTCTGCTCCTTCCAGGTTATGGAGTTCAGTACCTTGGAAGGAGCTGAGTATAGGCTTGAGTATAGGCTTTACTTAGTACAGCCTTGACTTATAACTCATTTACAATGAAATGGGTATGGACATAGAACAATGTCGATTCTCTTGCACCAGCCTCCCGAGTAGCTGAGATCTCAGGCATCAATTGCCATGCCAGGCTAGTTTTTGTATTTTTAGTAGAGATGGGATTTTACCATGTTGGCCTGGCTGGTCTCAAACTCCTTACCTCAAGTGATCTGCCCCCATCGACCTTGTTGGAATTACAGGCATGAGCCACCATGCCCAGCCCTTAAAAAAAAAAAAAATCCTAGTGCCATTTAACTTATATTAGACAGTTACAGATACAAATATTTTAGAATAATAACGATTCCTGTATGTAGAGTTCTGTAGCCAATTTTTAATTCTTTACTTGTTCTTGCAATCTGTTTAATACCTCATTACAAATATTTTCTGATTACTCATTGTATATGAGACATGTTCTAGATAGAGGTGGCATACTATGTGCTGGGTTCAAAGCAATGAAAGAGCCTGTATATTTTCATGAGAAATTTACCATCTAGTAGTACCATCAAACTGCAATATCACTGAGTCATAGGTTATCTTTTGATAGATTTCAATCGTGAAAGTCTATAATATTCAGATTCAAAACACACACGTGAAATATTTTTGTTTCTTATGTGTACAATGTTATTAATGTTAATATATGGATGAAAGTAATCTTCCACTTTATCGAAAATACACAGGGAGGTAAGACCTTGAGAAATTGGGGATACTTGCTGTTGCATAAGGCCATAAAAAAGATACCTTCTTTTTCACAGACATTAAGAATAAAATGTCTTTAGAACAAGATGATTAATTCTATTCTAGGAGAGAAATAAATCTACTTATGTAAAACAAGAACAGTTTTGCTTTGTGGATTTTGAGTATTGTACATATTGGTGTTAGACCAATAGATGAGTATATTAAACTGAATACTAACAAAATAATAAGTATCTAAAATTTTTGTGAAATGCAGTGTTGACCAGGTCAAGGGTTGTGAGAAAGATGAATCTGAAGCATAAAAAGCAGAACTTTTTTGACCCTCTTACGTTTATGCATGAGTATCCAGTATTAAGGAAACTGTCAAAATTAAGTTATAAATGATTTTCATAATAAAAGGTTACAAAACGAGACTATTCACCAGATCAAAGAAGAAAAAAATATTAGAAAACAAAGTTTTCAAGGAATTTAAAGTGCCCTGAGTAAGTCTCCTAATGGTTTTGAAGTACACACCCAGTGTTTCTTAATTTTAGGCTTGTCACTCTTAATTGCATTATTAATAAGGCATTTTAAGTACTCTCCATAAAAAGAGTTGGTAAACGTTATATATTTTCACCAGGGTGATGCTTTATTATAGTTTAATTACTTTGGAGATGCTTATAGACAGTTTTCCTGAAGTTGACTCTGAATACAGTTGGGTGGGACCAGAAATTCTTCTATTATAATGCATTTTTGTCAACACACAGATGAACAAACAAGATGTAAGTGAGATTATGTAGCTCACAGAATCTTTTTCTAGGTGACATCTCTTCCATTGCTCATAATGTTTGGTTTCCAGTAATAGCAGCATTTTCCACCCCCTATCTTTTCCATTTAAAATAGAATAGAAATGGGATGTTTCAAGGCTAAAAGTTCATTTCTAAAATAATATTTTAAAAAGTCATATCCTTCACTAAAAAAAAAATATATTGCAGTTATCTGGAAGGAGCCATAGGAAACCCTCTAGGGAGGGAATCACATCTATTGTCCTTGAAATAATATTATGTGCATGCCTGACCTTGTGAGTATACTTGCTTTAATCTACTTTCATTTTTTGAGAGTATTGGGTGAAAGGTCTTTCTCTTCTTATCTAACCTGTGGTTCTAAGCTTTATTGATTGAGGATAAATTTCACCTGCATCTGCCTGCTTCTTATCTTCCTATTGCTTTTTATCTTTTCCTTCCTGAAAAAACAAGTCATTTGCTAATATCTACTTAAAATGCCAGAGCCTAGTGTTACCCTGCTTCCGTGCACAGTACACTTGAGCAGGGAGCAGATGCTGTGCAACAGTATTCTTAGGCATAATGCTGGATTAGGGCAGAACTAATAGAGTAGAATTCCCCTAGAATATCACAGGGCACCAGATCTTGTAAATAAATACATTCTTGTAAAAAAATTAAAATAAAATTTATATGGTCTCATTTTTCCAAAAATATCAATAATATTTTATTTTAAATCAGTAACTTGCCTGTTATTTAAATTATTCAGAATATTCTTCATGTAAAATAACTTAAAGTTAATATAATCCACTTTGGCAAATCTAAAAATATGTCACTGTCGGTTGGTAGATTATTATAAATATTTTATTAACTTACAGGCACATTAACTTATTTTCATTCTATAAATGACAACTTTACTAAAATTTATGTGAAAAATGTAATGATGTTTTGAAATTATTTTGAATGTAGGCATGTAAATTTCCTATTGAATATGCAAACATGAAAAAATCTGTGTAAGATGAGATAAGTGAATGAGCTTGTGTAATAAATATATGTATTTAAAAATGTGTAGAAAATTTTACCTAGGTGTGTTTGTTGAGAAATTAATTTAAGTGACATTTTATGTTTTAGAATGGCTAAGTCAGGAAAGAGTCCTCTAACCTTTATTACTCAATTAAGATATAACATCTGAATTTCTCCAGGATGGATTTAGCTGGAAATGTCAAAAGAGCAAGGGGCAGCTAGTGGTATATCATGAAATCATGGGCGAAATGTTAATCAATGCAATTCTCTCATGAAGATAAGTGGTGATTGGAATAATATATGGCAATGATATAAGAAAGATAGCTAGTGAGCAGAACAAATGGGATTGTTTATGGGGAAATAATCCTAATCATAAATATAATTAATGGATCATTTAATCTCAGAAAACACATTGTGAAATACGTCACAGATATTATCTCATTAAATTATTACATAAAACTTAAAATAAACAACAAAAAAATTAAGACCTAGGAAATTGAAGTAAAGTATCCATGTTCTCAGAATGGTTTTGAAGCTACGATTTATTCTAGATTTTTAACTACCCAATGTGTGTACATAACCAATATGCTACTGCCTCCCTAGCCACCACAGCACACTACACTATCTTATCTTTGTATTGTTTTACTAATATTCTATATTCTACATATCTTGATAGAGCAAATATCTCAGCTATTTAATATTCAGATATTTTGAACAGTTTGGTAAAACTAATTTGCACTAATAAATTCAATGCCATAAATGCTTTTCTTTTTTTTCTGGCACAATTGTGGTTTAATTCAATGCTGTCTACTCATTGCCTGAATCCCTGAAGCTGAAAGTGGCCCATGTAATTAATATACAGCAGACTATACTTAATGAACATGCCTTAAATTATAATTATCAGATTCAACTTGATACTGTTTCATAATCACATGACATTTTCCTAGTCTATGTCTACTCTACTAACCACAGTAATTTTATACTTTTTTTCTTTTCTTCAAACTTTCATCATCTCTTTTTCCATCCTGTTACTCAGCTGAAATTGTAGCTTCCTATTTCACAGTAGAAAGAAATAGGAGTTAGAAGAGGGTTACTCAAAGACTCACCATCACATCTAACAATTCACCTCTTACCTGCATTTGTATCCTACTTCTCAAGCATTGCTATGAATGATTTGCCCAGGTTCCTATCCAAAGCAATACCTTCATTTTATTTTTGCACAAGATCCAACACTCTTGTTTTCAAATGCAACACTCCGGCAATGTTCCTTTCTCTCCTGTATCGTGGATTTTCTCCTTGTGGTCTGGATCAATGTAATCTTCATACAAACATGCTTAACTTCTTCCCTTAAAAAGGCCATCTCCAACACTCGCCAATTTCTCCATTCTTTGCTCATTCTGGTTTGAAAATTCAAGCCTCTGTCCCTGTCATTTCAGAGAAAATGACAACCATTTTGCTAAGTTGAATGGTCAATTCTCAGCTAAATTATTGGCCCTAATTTAACAGCTTTAAAAATCTCAGCTCAATCTGTCCTCACTGAAGTTTTTTTTAAACTACTATAATAATATACTCTCTTTATTTTACTTCTAATTCACTAAGTGCTTTTCTTTTTCATTTGGTAATGAAAATGAAATAAAATTCCCTTGAAGTAAGTTGGACTATGTTTTATCCGTGATTTGACTTGGCTTAGATTTGAGTTTACCTAATTTAACATTATATATAAATAAAATATGAATAATTAAAAATACATTTGGAAAAATATAATTAGAAACATTAGAAATCTAACATTTTTTTTCTGTAGGGAATTTATGAGCCCCACATGTTGGTGCTTCAGAATGTAGGGATCCATGAGCCCCACATTGGCCACCAGAATGTAAGGAGTCAGCCTTACATTACCCGTGGGTACCCCGAGTACTGTGGCAACAAAGGAATGAGAAAAAGACAGATTAAGAGAGAGAGTGGGACCAGGAGGCCATCACTTTATTCCTCTGGAGGTGACAGTGAAGACCCTGAGCTCTGATCATCCAGACTAAATTGATTACAATCACTTTGATCTATAGGGTAGGGGTGGAGTGATGGTGGAGTGAATCAGTGAGCTGGAACTGGTGTGTCATCCTAAGGACTGATAACAGTGGGGGTTTGGGAGTTTCACAGAACAAGAATATGTGGTTATCTTTAGCTTATTATCTATGTACAGCTGATGGAACGCGGGCCTTACAAGAAGCCTACAAGTCTGGCTACGTCATAGTGCTATGAAGGGGTTTTACATCCTTGAGCACAATGTTTATGGTAACAGAGCCGAGGTCACCTGCACCAGAACATGAGGCATAGAGAGGCCTTCCTCCTCAGAGGCCTCCTGCGGACTTCCACAGTTTGTTGTTTCTTGTTTATGTGTTACTCATAACCAATTTATGTAGACATTCTGTAAGACCTTTCTCCTTTGCTATATTTCCCAACATTTTTCTAGAAGTTTTCTCAAATATACTATATACTTATTAAAGAGGATAAGTGTGAAATCTAAAGAACATGACAGCCTCAGGATTGAATGCCAAATGATTCCATATAAAAACATTTATAACATTTACACTTCTGTGCATATGACTAAGAGATTATATGCACAGAAGTGTAAATATTATGAGTGTTTCATATATAAAATAAAAATATATATGTAATATAGGTATTATGTACTAACAAAATCTTACCTTACATTATAATTATATTACACATATATTCAAGCTGTTTATTTGGCATCAGCTCAACCAAATTCTATTTCGTGTCACATGAGATTCTAAGAATTTAGTTCTTCTACATTTTAAATCTGTAAGACTAAGTTTTTCTAAATTAAATCCATTAACTTTATTAAGATTAAATTTAGCTTTTGCTTCTTTACTTAAAATGTTTAACATAAATGTACTAGTTTACATAACTCTTTTACACATTTGATAATCCTTTTATGTTATTACCTACAATAAAAAAAAACAATTTAATTTAATTTAACAAAGAATGACTACCAGTAAATGTCACAGGCAAAGTTTATGTGGTTGAATTGTTAATTACATGCATTAAAAGACTGAAATCTAGTTAATTGTACAAATTAGCTGATTGTACAATTTTCTAGTTTGGGGTTCATTTTTCTATATACAAGCAACTTTGTAATCATTAATCTTGTCTAAAATGAAATAAATACTATTTTAGTATCATTTGTTCTTTAAGGACAAGTATTTATTGTTTCTCTCTTCTAAGTATTTACACTATTTTTACATTTGTTCAATTTTTTAATTCACTCAACAAAATGTATTCACTACCTGCTATGTTTGAGATTCTACTGTTTATATAAATGAGGTCTCTACTATGATGTACTTTATCTTCTAAAGTGAAAGTATAGGTCAAAATAGTTTAATCCTAATAAGCTCATTCTCAATTGTTTATATGTGGAATATTGATATTTATTTGGACAAATGTATAGATTTGAAGACTTTTTATTCCTGATAATATATTTCCTACTGTATAATAAACTCTTACATTTGGAACATTACATATAACTGTTCATTATCTAGATTAATATCACATTTTCTCAACTAGGAAGGCCATAGATTATTTTCATAAAAATAAGACAAATCATAGTAAGTATCTAAGCCTTTAAAAAGTTATACATTGGAGTATTCATTAATTATATTTTATATCACATAATTAAACACAGCTTAGCAATGATTGATGATCAAATAGATATGATGATAAGAGAATAGAGCACCAGAACATCTGTCTCTTTACATCCCTCTTCCTTTCATATTTGAAATGTAGAAATTTGTATAAATAGTAAAAACAAATGTCTTTTTGCCTTTCTGTGTAATCCATATTTGTTTTCAGATCAGTTACCTGCCTATAACAAAGTATTGTCGGTTTGAACTAATTTTATTTTTATTAATATGATAATTGTTATTGTTGATTTTGACCCCGAAGAGCTTTTTATGTGTCCATCAATGCTCACTTTATTCATTAGACTAATCAACTGTATGATTGTCAACTAAGTACAGAAGTTTTAGACAGCTATTTGACTCATCTGTTTAGCTGAAAATAGTCTGAAAATGAATGCTGGAAACACCTGCACTCCTAAAGAGATTTCCCAGTGCAGTGAAATTTAACTGCCATTGTTGGATGCCTCTAAATTTGCTTGTAACTGCCTGAGGAATAGAGAAGGATCTTTAAAAAGTTTCTAGTAAAATTATTGAAAACCCCATGGATAGAGTTTCTAGAGAAATTGGATTGTATTTCAGTGTAAAAGAAATTATTATTGTTAATTTTGAGATGCAGTTTTGCTCTTGTCACCCAGGCTGGAGTGCAATGGCTGGATCTTGGCTCACGGTAAACTCTACTTCCTGGGTTCAATCAATTCTCCTGCCTCAGACTCCCAAGTAGCTGGCATTATAGGCATGCACCACCATGACCAGTATATTTGTTGTGTTTTTAGTAGAGACAGGGTTTCACCATTTTAGCCAGGCTGGTCTCAAACTCCTGACCTCAAGTGATCCACCCGCCTAGGCCTCCCAATGTGCTGGGATGACAGATGTGAGCCAACACACCTGGCCAATTGTTTTTCTTCCTGATTTTTAAAGCTATCTGCTACTGTAGTTTTTTGTTTATTTGCCTTTATCTTTCTTTTGGAAAATAACATACCATTCTTTGCTATTTTAAGGTAGCCACTGAGTATATATTCAAAGTATAATTATGCTAAAAGTTAATTTTGCTGATGATTCTTGTTTAGTTTCGCTTCCTGTTGCATGGTAACTTGGCAAGACATATGCTTCAGAGTAATGAATGTCTAGCATAGCATGAAATGGCGTCAGTTGCTAGGTTACCATTTGAACTTAGATTAAAGTTGTGTGGGAACCAGAATACAAACATAATCTGTTGTGATGAAGCTTGGCAATGACATGGCTGTCAGAAAAGTCAAACTCTTTGGGAAGGGCCAAGAGTAAATGAGAGAGAATTATCCACAATAATTTTATGAGAAAATGGTTATAAAAGAAAGAAGTGGGCTATTTTATGAGAGGAATGAAAATATCTATTGTCTAAAATTTTATAACAATCATAATCCATGAGACCTTTTCTGCTGTCACAAAATTAGAAGCACCTGCTGTTGCTGGTAGTAACAACTCCTGACCCTAATATGTCAAATAGATTTTCCAGGCATTAAAAATTACAGTTGTCACGGAGAACTGCAACTGCCGATGAATGAAAATAACTTTTTCGTAATATTAAGAATAGTTTAAAGTGCTGCTTTTTAGTATGTTACCATCGCCAAAGACAACTACTTATGTCTCTATGATAATGTTTTCTTTGCAGTCTAATAATTTTTAGTATATAAAAACATTGATCTAGTCAATTATCTATACTTGGATAATTGATTTTCAATTATGCATTGTTTTCAATGTTTCAATTTTGTATCAGTTATTTAAGGTAGTGTATATATTACCATTAAAATAACTTAGGTTGCACGTCAAATGAAATAGCTTTGATTAATTAGATACAAATAGTATTTTTTTTAAAAAGCACTACATGATATGAGGTTAAAAAAATAACATTAGGTAAGACAAAATGGTTAAAATATATATGTTTATAAAGCATTAAATTTAGTGGAGCACTCTGTTTATAGTTACTATTTATTTTTTCTTATTTCTTTAAACACAGCATTTTAAAAGGGTTTGTTTTAAAAATTAGTTTCTTTTTGATATTATAATGAAAGATATTGAAAAATTTGAAAGATGACAAATAGTGCTATTGAATAAACACAGCTATCAGTGTAAGTCATTTATTTATAGTTTATCCATTCAATATCATATATTGAGCAACTAACATTTGTCACTGGCAAATAAGGCACTGAGCAAATCTGAAAAAGTATCTATCTCTGCCCTTATGGACTGTACATAATTGTATTATTACATATAACTGTAAGTTAATTAGTTACATTTTACATTAAATATTAACATTATTGCTTATTTGTTTATTTATTTGCCAGAGACAAATTTGGAATTAGATTGTAAAATCTATGAAAATTACTATTAGAATATTTCATCACTACAAAATATTCTATACCTTAATACATAAATACATAAATCTATGTATACATGGGTATACATACTTGCCAAGTACATTAAATGGGATAGCTATAACTTACAATTAACCTGAAAAATTAGAACTATAAAATTAAAATTATATTTACAGTATGTAAATTACAAATCAATAATGTAGCTTTGTAAATTCTTGGTGACAATAGTTTTATTTATTTATTTAGATGCAATGGTAACTACTTACATATACACATCTAAATTTCACATATACATTTATATGAAAATATATATTTATATACATATATAGAAATTATATATATAGAGAGAGAAATAAAAAAAGAGAGTGACGAAAAATATTTTTATAACGTTTGGGAATTCTAGGACAATGTATATGTCAAAGTATATTTGTTGTATATATCTTAGGGCTATCATTTTTATTTAAAAGAAGGTTACTTTATGTCTGTATGCCCTTCATATTCTCACTCTGACTTTACTGATGTTATTAACAGACAGCATGGGAAAGGCCTCATATGAATTTTGGATGATTTATATAAAAACAAAATTCTATTGTCTTGCTAGGGTTACATTTACTTTACATTAGATCTTTCACGTTTAGGAATATTTTATAAAGTATTTTTGCAAAGAAGTTAAAAAAAATAAAAAAATACATATTTTTTCTACCTATTTGCTACTCATTAAACTCTCAGTTACATTGTTTAAAAGGATCAAAAAGGGACATATCTTAACTGTGATTAATGACAGAACCAGTTCAAAAGAGAATTTATAGCTGAAGTCTCTGAGAGTAGCTATCTAAGTCTGTGCCACAAATTATAAATGATCGGGATTAAGAGTGATCAAGGCAGAGAAGCAGGAATACAGAGGCTGTTGACCTGACTGCTTTTCACTGATTCAAATAAACCAGTGTTGACCCAGAAACAGACTTATCAGCATTAACCTGATATAGACATGATTCAAATGTCACACTACTAACAAATAAAAAGAAGAGAAAACATATTTATGTTATTTTCTTAAGATTTTTAAAAGCAACATAAGGCCTTTATGACATAATTACATAAAAGTGAAGGTGCTACTATGTCATGTCATATTAGAAAATAGACAAGAAAATCAGTATGGGTTACTGAGAACAAGCTTTCCAAAATATGAATAATTATAATTGGTAGTAATATCAATTTATTATCCTGGCTCTGATGCTATATATTTCCTTCTCTCTCTTTTTGTGTTCCTTTATTTCTACTCCCCTATCCCTGTTCCTTATCCCATTAAATATTAAATTGTAACTTAGAATGTGGCTCATCTCTTTTCTCCTCCAGGAAGCCTTCCTTGCTGCATTCAATCTCCAGCTTGTGCCTGGATACCCTTTTATCCTGTTTGTGCCCATGAAACACTGTGCACATTCTTTGCTCAATATACTTTTCATATGGTATTGGAGTAGTCTCTCTTCTGATCTGTGTCCCTCAGTAGCAGACAACTCCTTAATTAAGGTATTTTTCAAAATTCAACTTCCAGAAAGCCTTTCCTCTTATTTTCCATAATAACATGTTCTTTAGATCACTTTTAGGCATATTGCAATCCTTTTTTCATTTATTTACATTATAGAGTATGCTCAATGGTTGTGGAAATCTATCATTTTTATTCCATTTCCAGAGCTTCACACATTGTCTAGCCTGCAGTATATACTTCAATATTTGCTGAATGAATAAGCAAATGAATGAGTACACTACAACTTTCTTATAATTATATGTCCAGCAGACACCTTTTTATCTAATGCATAATAGCTACGCTAATTGTAAAAAGACTGTGTGAAGTATTAAAACAAGAAGATTGAAAATTATTGTTTTCTGTTTTTATGTTGTTTGTTTTTTTTTTATTCTCCTGCACCAGCCTGCCAAGGAGCTGGGACAACAGATGCACACCACCATGTCCAGCTAATATTTTTAACTTCCATTAGAGATGGGTTTCACTCTGTTGGCCAGGCTGGCCTTGAACTTCTGACCTCAAGTGATCTATTCATCTTGGCCTCCCAAAGTGCTTAGATTACCAGCATGAGTCACCATGCCTGGCTGAAAATGATTGCTAATATATAAAATTCAACTACTTGCATATGTAAATTATCAGATGGTAAATCAATACAGACAGAGAATAAGCTGATACCTAAACCCTGGGTTATACGATATATTTTCATCTAAGTTTTATTTACCAAATAACATCCCAGTGCCTGAGTACTCCATTACAAAATGGACTCAGTTTTACAGATGTCTTCTAGAAAATCATGAGAAGAGCAACTATGTAAAACATTAACATACTGTAGAAAACATTTATTCCAACCTTATTATATTAAAATGAGTAAATTTAGTGTCACTGTGATAGGCTTTGTTCAAGTACAAGACTTAGTTAATAGCAAAACCAAAACAATAACATATATTTGCAAAGTATTTCTACTAAGATATTTTATATGCATATACAAAATGTAATATAAATATATTTATCATATTGTATATTCTGATATATGAGAGAAGGGCTTATATATTGTTTGAACATTCTAAATTAATGTATGGGGAAGGCAAGAGAGGCTAGATTAGAGAAAAACTGAATTAGTGCCTTAGCTTTCCATTGTTAGTTTAATAATTCTCACATATATCCCTGATGGGTGGTTATAAAAGACAGAGAAAGAAAGGGAGAATGGGGCAGTGGAGTGGGAATAAGAGGAAAAAAAGGGCAGAAAGGGGAGAGAATAAAGAAAAGTATTAGATCTCCAAAATATATTGCTTTTATAACTAAAATTGTATACCTTTGACCCAAATCTTATTTCCCCTACTGCCCAATCTCTCACAACTATCAACGCTTTTGGATTCCACGTATGAAATCATGCAGTATTTGTTTCTGTCTAGCTTATGTACAACACAGTAATTATAGTAAATAACAGTGCGTTGTATGCTTCAGATGCTGATGGGGTAGATCTTAAATGTGCTTACCATGAACACAAGAAATAGTAACAATATGAGGTGATGGATATGCTAACTGTGGCACTGACTTCATTATATATATATATATATATATATATATATATATATAAAACAAAATAGAACATGATCTTCGTTTCAACATTATTTTTCTTTTACATACTTTCAGATAAACACAATATCAATTTTACATTTTCATTGACTCAGATATATTTGCATGGTAACTGAATTATAAAATAAAATTTTCCACTTCTTTAAGGTCTTCTTGCATAAATAAGTTACACTGATAATGAGAACAAAGCAACATTAAAAAAAATGTAATAAACACCTAAAAACTGTCATATAATGTCTTTTAAACTATTTGCAAGAATGAACATTCATGTACATTTCTTAAATTTCTACATAGTTTTTCATTTTTGACATAATTTTAGTTATATACATTTTTAATTTAATAAGTACTTTCATTGACATCATTACTAATGGCTACTTAATACCTTCACAAGAATACATAAATCAGATCATGACTTTCATATTGCTAAACTGAAAGAAAAATAGAGTGCATGCACTAAATTGCAACGGTAGTTTTCAGTAAGTTAAGAAATTTTGTTGATTTACTTGTTTTCTTTTTTTCTGTTTTCAATATTGAAAATATTAACAATTTAATCAGAGTATTTTAAAATATGCTTCATTGATATTTCTATGTAAAACAAATATATATTAAAATATAAATTTTAGTAAAATAAGCTAGGACTCAATTGTGGATTTAAGTAGCTAAATTTTCATAGGGAAGACATTTTTCAAAGGATGTGACCCAAAGCTCTTGAATTAAAATGACTGAGGATGAGTGAAACAGAGCATAGAATAAATCTTCTCAAACAAAATACCAGCACTCGGAGGATTACTGCCATGCTCTATTTCTTTCAGTTTGTTCCTGTGGTCTATCATTGTAATACAGATATAGTTGGTAGTTGGTCTCAAATGAATTGGTTAAAATGCCTAACTGGAAGGAAAATGTATATTAAAATCAAATCATTTCTAACTACTTGTTAATGACAAATGCTTAAAATTTCACAAGTCAAATATACGGAATGAAATAAAAGGTATATTTTATATATGTTAATAATTTACATGATTTATACAATTAAAATATTTAGACCAACCAAAATTTTATATAGCTGAAAAAAATCTACTAACTTTGACTAAGAGCATACTTGTAGTATCATCTTTTATGCATATATCCAGCATTAAAATACACACGTATAGAATTGGCATGTTGAGGAATGGATCATGTTATGAAATAAAATATGGTGGATGAAATGGTCAAAATGTTAAAATGTGTAATATTAGGTTGGTGCAAAAGTAATTGTGGTGTTTGGCACTGAAAGTAATGGCAATGCTTCAGCGTCCCCTATTCATCCAACTTCTGTATTCCAAAAAAATTACCAAAAGGCAAACTAAAGTGCTATTAAGACTATTTTTATAAATCTTACTTGTTATAACCCACTCCCTTATTTCCTTCAGTGACATTTCAGCTTCCCTATGCAATTATGACATTTTCTGACATAGTCAGAGATAACAAGACTGATCCCCCAACTGCGGAGTCTGTCTCTATGTCATTTGAACAGCACAGTGATATTGATCTGTCCAGACACTAGGAACCACTTCTACCTAATAACAAACATTTACTTAGACAGATTACAAATTTAGATACAAAGTATTTAATTAAATAATCACCCATATATAACATGTATAAGCTGCTGATATGTTATAGACATTACAGTGCACTTCATCTAATCTGGATTTGTTTGAAAGATGAAATCTCAAAGGACTAATGTCCTTATTTGCTGAAATGCAAAGCAACAGTTCTATGGATCCTTCCAACCTTGTTAAAACATTTAAAAAGTCTGCAACCAGTAACCATGGAGACTGTTATCTCCACAGAAACAATACTCTCAAATTAGCTGTGAAAAGAGGTCAACTACAGGATTGTAATTTCCTTCTTGTTTTATCTTTCTAGGTTGCAGACTTAAATACAAGACAAATTATATTCTAACAATTAAAGATAATTTTAATTGATCATAAACATGTATTGCCCTAAATATTGGATCTTCAACTAATATTTTCAGAAAAACTTTGGTAACACTGATATATTCCAACTGAACTGTCATGTATTTCATATGGTAATTTATAGTGTTAATTCCCATATACTTGGAACCAAGGCAATATAAAGTCAAATCCATGTTAAATTGATATGTGGGATAAAAAATATTTATCAAGAATCAGTACTTAAATGCCTTAATTAAAAGTGATCTCAAAATTTTTGTTCAAGGAATAACTACTCATCCAATAGTTGAAATCATTTCTAATTTTTAGAATACTGTTTAGTATAATAATTTTTAACTTAGGATACAAATATTCATAAATGGTTTTTAAGTCACAGACTATAACCTAATTAGAACATTTCTACCTAAAATATTTTAAAGGTTTATCTTGAAATCTAGCAACAAATACTGAATTGCAATAAACTACAAGATAATAAAATCATTACAGATTCAAATATATGTGAATATTGGTTAAAAATGCCAGATCTGTGCAAGACTACATCTTAAAACCATATGCTTTATTAACAGCAGATGTGACATTTAACAGCTGTGCTCTAATTAGCTTCAAAACACACACTAATTCCACCTTTAAACCACCATATCCATTAACATCGAGAAGAACTAGTGCCCAAGGCCTCTTCTATTTTCCAAATAGTTGTTTGAAGTGCTGACAACTCTAATTGCTCTGAATATTTTCATTCTTTTGTCACCAAAAACATAGTGTAATTTTACTTTATTCTTCTTTAGATTTCAGGTTCCCAATGTTAAATAGGTTTGGAATACAGCAGTCCTCTTTAATGTGTGGGAGATACATTTCAAGAGCCCCAGTGGATACCTGAAACAAGTATATTGTGAAAACTTATATATATTGCTTTTCTTCTCTATATATACTTGTGTTAAAGTTTCATTTATAAATTAGGCACAGTAAGAGATAAACAACCATAATAATAAAATAGAATAATTATAAAAAAAATACTGTAACAAAGGGTATTTTAAACATAAATTATTTATTTCTAGAATTTTTTACCTAATAATTTTGGACTATGATTGACCATGGGTACCTGAAACCACAGTAAGTAAAAATACAGATAGGGGATGCCCATGATATTAATATGAAGAATACACACTATGTATAGTGAAAAATTTCATAGAAATTCAAGCAATAAAATATAGTTACAACATTTTCAGACAATACAGAGCCTAATTTGCAAAAAAATAAAATTACACTCCTACCTGTAGACCTTATGTGTGTATGTGCTATTTGCAGATTCAATAGATGATAGATCAATCAAACACAGTCAAACAACTAAAATAAAATATACTTCCAAAACAGTAGCATTACAACAATCTAGCTGTTTTTAAGAAAATATTTAATTATCAAACATCTGAAAACATAACACATGTGCAGACATACACATGCATACACACAAGGAAAAGACTGTAAAGTACATAATAAACAAAGATAGGGGATAATAGATAAATTGGATCCTAGATTAAAGAGATGGTCTAAAATGAGGATCCAATTCAAGTTGAATTTCCTATTGAAATAACATCTTCAATTGTGTAAAGTGGTTTGTATACCAGAGATTGGTGGCCAGATCAAAGGTTCAAGGTTATTGATACATATGGATAAGTTAGGTAGAGTGAGCAGATATGTAAGGTTAAACTGAGCACTATCCATTATTATATTATTCTAAAACATCTACACATCTATAGATTTAATTTTGCTTTTTAAAACATAGACATCTCCTAGTTTTAGTTTATACAGCCTACATATATTATTACAGAAATATGGCAAAGCTTTTTAATAGAAACAAATATAGCTCTTATAATCACTTATTTAATAACAAAAACAAATTTCAAATTTTGAACAAGAAATCTGTTCTAATCATTGTATTTGGACTGGGCATAGAAAATAATAATGTAATTTTACTTTTGAAAACAATTATATAATGAATGTTTTCAGACCAGTAAAATAAAAACATTTGAAATAAACCACACTTTATAAATTTTAAGATAAGAACACTTGGGTCATTTTTTTTAAATTGGTCTTCGTATTATCAGGAAAGACAGTATCATTTCAGACTTAGATACTATAAATCTAGTTATCCGAGTTCCTATAAACACTCATTCCCTCTGCATTACATAACTGCAGGTACAATCATTTTGAAAGGGATCCATTTTGGTACACAAATCTTGAAAAATCTGTAACAATTACATTTATTTTAATGAATAGTCAATTTTGAAACAAAAAGAATAAAATCTCATATTTTAAGGTAGTAAAAACTACTAAAGCTATACTAAGTTTGACTGAAAAAGGTAATTCCTATACATATAAAATAAAGCTGTACTCACTATTGGAACTCTATCCTGATGTTTTAAAATCTTTATTGTAATACATTAATTTTGATAATAAATAAATATATATATTTCAGTGTTTGCCATTTGAAATGCATTTGGGGCACATAAGTTTTCTTTGAAAAAATATGAAAAGTGTCATTTGAAACAACTATATAATCGATAATGTCAAAAACAAATTTAAAATTCCAGTGGTTATAAAGAATAAAAACTAATTTTGATATTATAACAGTTTTCCCTACAAATTATCTTAAAGTTGATGTTATAAACTGCTACTTTTTAATTTCAAACATAGGAATTGCTCAAGTATAACTCAACATGCATATGCCTTTTACTAAAATTAAATAATGATTTACATTCTTAATACTAGCTTTAACATTCTCCCTTTTTTATATTTAAATATGTTAACATCACTTCACATTAATATCGAGTTTATATAGAGATATATAGAGCAATAGATATATGTTTACTTTCTTAAATGTTTGAAAATAATTTGGAAACTTATGATCATTGTATTTGTATTTAAGTTATGTGGCATGATTTTGCTAAAACCAAGGGTATATTTTTAAATAACCTCTTGTTTCAAAATTAATACAATCAATGAAATTTAACATTGATACCATAAATAACATAAATACAGTAATATTAGCTAATAATACAGTCCAATATTACCTAATATTCAGACCATTTGCAAATCTGTTTAATTGTTAAAATAGCCAAAGAAATTCTGAAAAACAAGGAAAAAGCAAAAATCCCATACTCGATTTCATAGAAACTTAATCACCTGTGCTGATGTCCTAAATAATAGAATTTTCCAAAGCAGATTTTTAAAGGATTGGGCTAAAGCATATGAGTTTGTAAGATTCGGGGCATATAATTCTTTAAGGTAGGCTTTGAGGGCATGGCTGCCTAGGCATCTAGATCTTTAAGGATCAGTATAACTTCACTTATAACTAAATTAGACAAATGAAATATTATAATACTATAGTACTGTTTCAGGTTAGTTCCCTACAAAGAGTCATTGAGATAAGAATTTATGTGCAATTGATTTATTAAACACTCACAGAAGTACTCAGTAAGAGAGAGAGTACTCAAACTGGAAAGGATGAGGAGTCACAAATAATTCCCAGCCCCAGACTGATTTCATAGTGAAATTGTCAGCATAAATCACAACTCAGAGTGTTTTAAAGATCTAGGCAAGGGAGTTTGGATTTTGATCTCCCTTATCAATAAGTCGTTTATACCTGGGTTTGTTTAAACTATCAGGCCCTTTCAGTTTTCTCCCTCAATTGTGCTTATGTTACACTATTACTAAAAGTAACACTATCCAGTTGAATACAAACTATAGTTTTTTGGTGGCTTAATTATTATTTCTGCATTGGAGAGTAGAAGTTTTCAATATTTTTAGATGTTAAGTATATTATATAACTTTTCACATTGTATAAAAATGTCACATTTTAAGATACTAAAAACTACCAAAGCTATACAAAGTTTAGAATTTTTTTGTCATTCAAATACATGTAACTTCCATTATATCTAAATCTGAGCACTTTTTAGCATAAATAAAAATAGATTGATTTTTCATTTTTCTATTCATATTTTCCTTGGGGAAGATACTGGAATCTGTGGTAATAAGTGATTTGTAGTTTGAACATAAAGGAGTGTTATAAATAAAAACGTATGGCCAAATATCACAGGGTTGGTAAGCTGCAATGTCTGCAGTTCTCACTTGGTGTGTGTGTGTGTGTGTGTGTGTGTGTGTGTGTGTGTGTGTGTGTGTGTGTGTGTGTGTGTGTGTGTGTGTGTGAAATAAAGCCTTGAAAGGATTTTAAAACCATTGTGTGAGTAAGGGAAGAAGAATACCTCCGTAAGGTAGCAAGTGAGTAAGCCTGCAGATAGAGGTACTTCCTGTAAGGTGTGTCAGTAGCGATTGAGCTAAGAATTAATCTTTTTATCTCTTTTACCATGTACTAGTGTGAGGTTAGCATCCACAAAAGATTCAAATATGTGTGGCCCGTGAAATGAATTAGTCATAATGAGAACTAATCTTAAAATGGCTCAGCCTTTAAAACCGTTTTAACTAATCAATTTGTAAATATCTGATATAGTATTTAGGTGTACGGTGGTGAGATACTGTTAAAATCTCAATGCTCCTAGGATTCCTTGTTTCAGCACTGTCACCATATTCTAGAACATTTACATTTTTGAAACAATTTTAGCAAAATAAATCCGAAGAGAAGAAGCAGCATTTGAGCTCAATACTCATTTCCAGTAAGGTGATTTACCTTCCAGGCAACCAGAAGTCTGTAATACAAAGTCATATGAACTTCTGAATGTAATATCATAACAATGAACAAATTGGCAATAAGCACTATAAAGAAAAATGAAGATGGGAGTAATAATAAAGTGGCAGGACTATTCTATACAGGGTTCTCATGGAAGGCCTCTCCAAGGCAGTAACATTTAGTAAGAAACCAAAATAAAGAGGCAAGTGATATGCCTCTCTGGAAAAATGTAGTAAGTAGCAAGGAGAAAGATTCTGAAATGGCACGATACTTGCTTTGTTTGAGGACCAGAAATAAGACCTCCGTGGTGAAAGCAGAGACCCAGACAGTTAGAGGAATGTGTAACAGATCACAGAGATAGAGAACTAATTTATGTGAACCTTACGGGTGATAAGAATTTTCTGAGTTAGATAGAAACTATTAAAGCAGAGACATTTCCTATTATGTTTTAAATAGTCATACTAGCAGTGGTGTGGCTAATATAACAGTGGAAGAAACTGAGTACTGAGTGTAGTAGGGTAGCTGATCCTGTGGTTATAATGTCTTCTGTACGCACTGAGTTGGGCTAGGGAAACTTCATAGAGCGCTTTGAAATTCAGCTACGTAATTTGAGAATAGGCCAAAATATTTATTTTATTGTCTTCATTTGAGGTTAAAGAGAAATGCGAGAGAGAGATCCAAGATGGCCGATTAGCAACAGCTCAGGAATGTAGCTCCCAGTGAAAGCGCAGAGAACGAGTGGACGCCGCACTTTCCGACAAATTTTTGTTGCCCACAGACCGGAAGATTCCTGGCAGAGGAGCCACACGGGTCCCCAGCGCGACTCGTTTGGCCGGCGCGGCTGTTTTGCCGGCGCTCCAGCGCGGCGCTTCCCGGTGCGGAGTGTACGGGACGGACGGGCTCGGCTGGTCCCATCCCCACAAGGAAAACAGCAATTGGAAGCGCTG